>CAKAEH010000733.1:0-121516 GCA_916381525.1 Cercopithifilaria johnstoni
TTCAAATGATAGTACTATTTTTTGAAACCGAAAGATTTTAATATTACTCACAAAATCTTATCTAATTTCTTTCAATAACCAAAAGCAAATATTACTCATTGAAGAGACAATCAATGGAAAGAGGTGGTTACTATTAATCATTGATCATTTTTATTTTTTATTATTAATTATTGTTGTTATGTTATTATTCACGTGATCATTTTATAACCATTCTGCAAAAGCGATTATAAACATTACTTAAGCAGCATTTTTCTAGTCCGGCTGTTTCAAGAAACATTCCAGCTGCTGAATTTATACGTACGAGATGCCTATTGTTGGTGAACGTTCGAAATTCTCATGTTTAAAGATTTACGATGATACGAGTTCGTCAAATGACGATAATGATGGCCCTAAGTTGATGGGCGGAGCGGAATCCGGCCAGGTATTTGTTAGGATTAACACAGTGGCTCTTGAGTTCATAATAGGAAATTCTAGAGGTGGTTGTGAATTATGGCGATTACTCAATAATGATCTAAGAATCTATCTTCACATGATCTGAATCCATTAGTTGAACTGTTTAGTGCTTTCCGCGTCCAAATTACGGTAATCGTTGATTCTGTAAAGAGTATAAACCTTCAGCAATCATAGCAGCTTTTCTGGCTACATGCACACTATTCTGCAGGGAATGAAGATCAAAAGATCTATGTGGTTGATTATTCGAAACTTTCTATTTATTCTTCGTTTCAAGATTTGTTTTCAGAATAAGAATGATAGAAATCAAAAAAAGTCATCGGCTACATGCAAGAGTGGTGGTGGTCTCATTGTCCATTCCATACCGCAGAAGCGGAAAAATAAAGGCAAAAAAACCAAGAAGGTAAGTAAAAAATATAATTTTTGATACATTAATTTTAATTTATCATATATAATATGAATCAGCCAAGATAATTGTGAAACGCGATTCATATTCTGTAATGCTCAGTTGAACTTATTTCAAGACAGCTGTCGTTATGGAAGGTGGTTTCATAGTGCAAGACGGAAATGGCGATTCTATGGACAAGAAATATCGCGAGGTATTTATTTGTCTTTCTTTATAATTATTTAGCAAAAACTTGACATTGCTTTTTTGAAATCTCTGCGCATATCTGTTTTTGTATAATTTAAGAGTAGTCCTCTTTTCCACTATTTTATTATTTCCTTATAAAGATTACTATAAAAGGTGCAAAAACTTTATTAAGGCTGATATGTATATGCGTTTTTTCCAAATCAAAATAGTCATTCTTTCTCCATCTAAAATTATGAATATTATTGTTTATCTTCATGCACATTTTTCCTGGATATTTCGTTCTTGCCATAAATGTTTCTTACAGGACTTGCAGCAAGCAACGGAAAACAATCGCGAAATAGCTTCCACAGCATCTGCCAATCCAGTGCAAGAGATAGCATCGCCAGACGTTTGTTATTTGAGCGACAGTAGACAGTTTCGCTTTTAACTAACTCATTATTAGAAGAAATATTATAGATTTTTCAGTTTCAGCTCCAGATAGAGGAGGAACCAATGAGGATGAAAGATGAGGTAGAAATGTTCATATCGGAAGTTGATTCACAAGCTTCTATTCTGTTCACAAAAAATGATGGACTTCAAAAGACTGTATGTTTCCATAGCAGGAATTTTACTTTTTTTTAAAATAAGTTTAAAGTTTTGCAAGGCTTATTAACATGCGTATTTAGTCATGGTTATGTGATTCATTGACTTGAATTATTATTCATGCATGCACAACTTTTAAATGATTTAGAAGGAGCAGTATTTAGTTGCACTGTATCGATCAAAACTAGAGGAAACACTTAGGCAAATGATGTTAGAAAACGAAATAAAGCTGAAAGCAGAGGCAGAAGTGACGAAATATAAAAGTCGTTATAAGAAATTGTGCGAATTGTTAAAGGATGCTGAAGGCAAGTTTCATACATTCATTCTTGTTCATGTTGCATCCTTAACTTCCTCTTGTTTGGTTCGGAATATCAGAAAAAAGCAGTCATAGTTTTTGAAAGTGATGTAGTTCAATTTTATAAAGTTCCAAAAAGCGACCAAAGTTTCACCATAAATTTTTTTTAATAACTATGTGTATTGTTACAAAGTAAATTGAATTATAACTATATTTTAGCTAAGCAATTACAACACTACTTATAGTGAATGAGAAAACACACATGGCCGCAGATCTCGAGAAAGCGAGAATGGTGGAGAGAGAGTTAAGTTCTCAGATTGGTGAGCTACGTGGAGAATTGATGCAGGCTCGAAGCAAAATTCGAGAACTTGAAATGAAATGCAAAGAACTAGCCTCAAAACAGCAGCACTAGCTCATAGTTAAATTTCACCGATATATGGAGTTGAGAGCAGAACTGATTACTACACAACCTATTTTCCAGATATGTTGTAAGAAATGTTAGGGGATATTTGTTCAACGTATTTGGTTTACTAATCTATTCATAACTTCCACCCTTTCAATAGTAAGGCATATACTAGGGAAAATCGTTCGTGTTCCGTCTTACTCCATATCTTGAATCATTTTATGTTTTATTCAATTAGTCATCAGATACTGTGATATTGAAACAATTATTTAGTGGAGTATTATTGGCTTAAATTGTTATATACTTTTCTAGTTGCCTCCCAGAATTCCGCTATCAACTATTGCTGCTGTATAAACAAAATCACTGCAGATTACGTGGTTGGCAATTTATCTGAACTATTTATTTTTTTTCTATGATTTGGTTCAACTCAAACCCACCAGCACATCCTTACCGATTCTTGAATGTATTTTTTAATTTTTTTAGCTGTTCGTTTGCTTCCTAAAATCATTCTTCAGTAATTATGGAATTTTCGGAATCTATTAAGCAAAGCATTTTCCAAAGTTAGAAAAGCAAAACCACTCAGACAGAAATATAGTTGTTTTGTGGGGCAGAGAACAACATAACCATTAATAATGGGATACATTTTTTAGTGACAAAATATTAGCTGCCCTTTGTGTACTCAGTTCTCAAACAAAAAAAGTCAAAATTTGTGCTATTTGTAATAACAGGGGAGTATTGGTCATGTTTATATTGTCTTTCAATCTGAACCATTCAAACATTTCGAATGAAAATCATACTATCGCGATTTGTGTTGACTTGAATCTTTGTAGCAACTTCTATCAATTTTTCTGCTTTGCAAGCAAACTTTACTCCACATGCTTTACAAAAATATACAATTCAAATCCATTTATCGTTTTTAGAGGATTGAATTCACTTGTAATAGTGAAGCAAAAAAGACAGTAAACAGAAATTAGCAATTCACCAGCTCCTGAAATTACGCTACTTGGAAAAAATTATGAATAGCCATCTTCTGGATGATGAGATTAGCTGCACTGTACTCTCAATTCAGTCAACTACTTCATCCAGAAATTACTAATGATGTCGCTAAGCACTCTTTTTCTTGGTGCAATTAATCAGTTATTTGTTAGGTTTGATTGCCAAATCATGGATGAATTCTTATTACGCCAGTCTTCATAGCATTCAGGATCAGATGAGTTATATTTCTTTACTCGGCGCGAAAACATTTAACTATTTGGCTTAAATTTAATGAGCTTGTTATTCGACGCTTAAAAAAGTGTAATTGAATTGCTAGCATTAAACTTGCCCTTTTTGTAGTATTCTGTCAGATAGTTTCATTAGTAATCTAATGATAACTATTACAGTTCTGCCTCTAAACTGCTTGTACAGATGCTATTTTTTGATTCAAATTAAGCAATCCAGTTTCTATATTCAACTGATTATTCTACAGCATTTCTCTCACAAAGATACAAGCATCTGTAATGACAATTTATTAAATTCACCAGAATAGGTTGATACAAAATCAGAAGCTTTTTACTTTCTTGAAGGTTCTTGTATTTGTTTTAATCTGCATCATTCCAAATAAGGCATAATCACAGAATGATATAAGAATGAGAATGAAAATGAAAGCAAACAAAGGTTTGAAATGCAGTGCTAGGAAAGACCAAACAGTTTGACCAACTTAAACGACAGTCCCACTCATTCGTTTCTATTTCCTCTCCTAACTTAAATTATTTCTAAATTTTCCTCCTTGGAATTTCTTGAATTTAGCTTCTTTATTTAAAACTTTCACCCTTCTTTTTAATAATGAAACATAATTCGTACGGTTAATAAACCAAGATTGATTAAAATGAATCAAGTTAAATTAAGTAACAGTAAAATAGCAGTGCATAATGACTTTAGAGACTTCACAGGTAAATAAATAAAATATGAGGCTGCCTGTTGCCACCTATCGTACTAGTCACAAAAAACATTTAAAATGTCGGCTATAACAGACATGATAACATCATGACTGCCAGGAAGTCCTATTTATAGCAATTTTTGCACGACTGTGAGGCAATTCCAATTGCAGATACGTGAAAACCAATCTCGCGTAATTTGTTATGATCCAGAATGAGCCGGCCATCAAACACTGACGCCGGTTGTGCCATTGAATTGAAAATATATTTGTAATCATAATTCTGAAAATCTTGTACTTTAATGTGGCTCGACTTTGAAAAGTCGTTCCATTTCTTTGTGTTATTTTAGATTTCAATAACAAAAATTTATTAAGTATTTTAAACTTAACAAGCTATGTGGCATTTAAAATACTTGCACAGGAATTTCTCCCTTTCAAAAGCATTCAAGTTTGTGATAGTAAGCAGCAAACAAGTCTTGCTCAATAAAGAACTCATCCATAACGTCAACACAAAGTAAGGAGTTGTATATCAGTGACAAATAATAAACAGTGAAAATAAACCAAAAAGAAAGAGAGAAAACTATAAAAACGTTGAGAAGATCCATAATCATCATCTTAGAAAAAAACTCACTTTGAACTCGTCCCATTCAGTAAGCACAACTATAGCATGTGAATTCATCGCTGCCTCGTATGGATCCTTGGAGAATGTGAATAGTTTATCAACTGAAACAAGTCACTAAATAATTTCCTTATTTACTTAATATGAAGTTTTTTTATAATAACTTCTTTGCCACTATGAATACAAAAAAGGGATTCTTTAAAGCTTGAAAATTATACAATAGAATATGAAATGAGAGATAGTAACTGTATTATTTTTCCTTGTTATATTTTTATCAAAAAAAAATCATGAAATTGAAGATTATTCGTGAATGAATAAAATGTAATATTTGAGACTAATAAGGAAGTTACTTCCTTGCGTGAAATTAGTTCAAAATGAGGAAATAAATGATAAAACAATAAAATGTAAACATGCGTGTATACCAGTTTCTTTGGAGGAAATCTGATTTAGTTCAAAACGCATTTGTGATTCTGGTACTTTTGGATCGTATATAACCAATTTAGCATCTTCATCAAGCAAATACTTAACTATGTAAATAGATGAAGATTCCCTAAGAAAATTAATTAAATTTGGACACCATAATGGAATTAACCCAGTTATGTGAGTAAATGAAATAATCCAATTTCATTTTCAAAAAAAAAAAATAATTGAACTTGTGACTAATAGAATTGGCCATTTATGTGAGTAAAAGAAATAATCCAATTTCATTTCCATGTGTTAGACATTGTGCTCAGTGTCCTACAAATAGTTCTCACTAAAAAAATCTTCCAACGTAAAGAAAGTGCACCGAAGCATAATAAAATATGAAATGACCTTACAGTGTAATACTTTCCTTCGAACTGTGAGCGATAATCACAGAATTTCATAAATCACTGACATGAATTCAAATATTTTAAGTGTAACTAAATGTAAAAACCTCGTATCGGCAGTATTTTTCTTGAAAGCAAAACCAAATATTGCGATTCTCTTGCTTGATACCGTATCAAACATTTCGGAAATGATTTTATCAGCAAAACGCCGCCTTTGCCAATTATTGATTTCAACAACCTATGAACCCATTGTTAAATTCCGTTTTCAACTCCGTAGCTCACTAATTTGATTTTTTTTAAATACGCATAAAACCAAAAAGAGCTTGAGAAACTTATAATTAATTTTCGAAGTTTAAATGAATCTCATATAAGCCACATACTCATCATTTTATCTATCTTATGCCTTCACTTATAGGCTATTCAGGAGAAAGAACTTTCTTATTCGACTTACTTGCAACCAGTAATCAGCTACTTTGTGAAGATTCAAGGATCCGGCGAGATAAACAAGACTTAAAACATCTTTTTGAAAACAGCTACCTCCAAAGCCTAGAAAATTCATTTTTAAATAATTAGAAGAAAAAACAGTAATCTTTTTTTCCAATTATCTCAGGGTAAACATTTCAGTTAACTAACCAACACTAGCTTGAAGAAACTGATTTCCAATACGAGTATCTCGACCAATTGCATAAGAAACTTCACGTATATCAGCACCAGTCGCTTCACAGATGGCAGATATTGCATTTATACTTGAAATTCGCTGTGCAAGAAATGCATTGGCTGCCTGAAAATTAAAAATGAGTGGTATCGAAGTGACTTTAACTTAGTTGCTGACTTAAGCATTATTTAAACATTTCACTGATAAGAATATATCCTTTAACGCAGTGTATTGTTTTTCTCAACCAAAATCATTTCCGCAAAAATGGGAAACGTCGTGGCGTGCTTTAAAAATCTCAAAAAACAAGTCCATTTCTCACTATATTGAAGAATTGATTTTGATTTGAAAACGTAACATAAAATACTTGCCAGTTTTGACAGTTCTGAAGACCAAGTATTAGTAGTAATAATTCTTTCTCGTGGCACCCAGTGCTCATAAATTTGTATCAGTTGAGCCATAGCTGCCAAACCGTCCGGAGAACTCTCTCCGCCTATCAAAACACGATCCGGATTTGCCAGATCGTTTATTGCTGTTCCTTCTGATAGAAATTCCGGATTCGACAATACCTGAAATTTTAAGAATGAGAAGCTAATCGGATGCAGAACATATCAATTTCTTCTATTGTGAAATCAAGGAAAATGTGATGAAAAACATGATCTGAGCAATTGAGAGCAAAAATTTTTAGGGGAAATTTTGCATATGCTAATTCTTTTATCCTCCATTTCATAGTAATATTTTCAATAAAAACAATCAAAATTTATCGTTACTTGAAAAGAAAGCTGAGGATTTTTCTTTTGTGCTTCATTCAATATAGCACTGATGCTTTCAGCAGCTTTCACCGGCACCGTGCTTTTCTCAACAACAATTTTAGGACCGCGAGAATGCTCTGCTATGGCACGTGAAACAGACTCCACGTATTTCAGGTCGGGTGCCATACCCTGAAATTGACAGTCTTTCCAATCAATATATCAAGAGCTGTGGAATTTTTCTTTTACATTTTATTCCTAACTGTATGACGCTTATCGATGTACCACTTTTAGACATGTATGGCTTCTCTATTCATTGCCTCATTTCTCTCTCTGAGCACAATCAAAAAAAACTTTCTCGTACATTCTATCATAACAAAATGTTGAGCGAACTTTCACACTTATATAATACTATTCTTCATTAAGACCACTGTTAGCATTGCTAAGAATTTTAGAGGTTGCTGAAAAAATGGGCATTTTTCAGATAGAATCTAAGCTTTTGCATAAATTTGATGCTAACTTTTCCTCTTCCATATGTTTTTGTCGGTGTATTAACGGACATGAAAATAAGTTGTGCATTTCGTATTGCTGACGGTATATCATCGGAGAAAAAAAGATTCCTTCCACGACATGATCTCACAATTTCATCAAGATCTGGCTACAAAGAACGTTTGTAAATTGCATATTGAAAAAGTCTTAAAATAGAATTTTGAAAGCCGAGAAGTAGAAAATGACCAAGAGCGTTTGAAAAATGTTCTAAAAAATAATGAAATTATTGATAGAAAGGTTTGGAACCTCAAAAATAGGTAAATGATCTGAATTCCATTGCTGGATCTTTTCCGTATTCATATCCACAACAGTGACTCGTATTTCTGGGCATTTATAAGCGATCATGGCACATGTTGGCCCACCAACATATCCGGCACCTACGCATGCTATGTTTTCGACCTCAAGTATTACCATTTAGTGAAAAAATTTTGTGAGTGAAGAAAACTACTTAGTTACATTGTCTACCTCGGCTAAACCCCACACATAAATGACAGTGCTAATAGCAAGAACAATGGTCAAAATTAATAAAAAGTTTCAAGTCTAATTTACAATAGTAATATTAATATGGCTGAAAGCTAAGCGTAAAATGCAAGTAACTGAAACATTACTACATTTTAAGTAATCTACATAAGAAGAACTGGAGAAGTATAAAAAGTTGACAAATAAAGAAGAAAAGTGAACAAGAAAACAACTGACCTGTTGCATGAAAGCCATCTTTCAAATAAGATAATTCACATCTGAACAGCAATGCACCTACGCTTTATAATGGTACTCCAACTCGGAATAGTACCAACAAAACATTTGCAGCGATTCATACTGCAGAGGGATTTCGATAAAACTTTAAGATAATTTCAGTTTCCAAACATTCAAGTGGCTTCTTTCAATGGTCTATATTCAGGTCAGCTAACTGACCACGGTAGAAGTCGAACAAAACCAAACCGTTTTCCAATATTGCATAAGCTACCTCTTCTATTATTAGGCCGTAGAGATTCAATGGAAGAAAAACATGGCTCGGACATTTGAATTTTTAAATTTAAATATAAAAGATGGCGTGATAGACATGGAAGAATTAAGGATAGTTAGAATTTCTCAATGAGAAATTTTCTTCTAACATTATTCTTATTGAATTCCCATTCCAATTTCCTTCTCGTCTAGCGATTTTCATCACACAATTCCTTCCGGAATTTCTCGTCTTTCCTGATATATCCACAAGAATCGGAATATAAGAAACTTTTGAATAAAATGAAAATAAATTTGAATGAAGAATATGTAGAACATAAGGGAATCTAAAAGAAGAAAGTTGAAAAATGCAATTGCCAATAATAAATGTTAACACAAATTTTAAAAAAAATAAAAAAAAGGAATGAAAATAATTTTGAAAAAGTTTTTATAAATTAAATAAAATTTTGGGAGAAATAATCTTTCGTAATAAATTCAGAATCTTTGCATTTGAAAAAGACATTTTTTCTATTTACTAAGCTATTAATTAATGAACAAATTAAGTAAGAATAATTATTTTGTTTATAATTCTGTGAAGAAAAAAGCATCGAAACCTTTAAATTTGAAAATTTCATTAATTATCAAAATGATTTATTTAAAGAAAAAAAGAAAATGCAAAAGTAAAATTGGAATTATCACAACAACAAATAATTTTTTAACTGATAACTTTTACTTCAATTCAGCCTAAAATTCTAATGTAAAATAAAGCAAAAGAAATGCTTCTTAAATTTAGGAAATAAATGAAATCGAAAAGAATTTATTTTTGCTCAAAAAATTGGAATTTACTTTTCTCCTGAAATTGCATACTGAAAACTATTGAATGAAATATTATGACTTTAAAATGAATTTGATTATTTAAAAAAGAAGACAACATTGTAAGTTAATATATAGTACGATTAAGGCATAAATAATCTTATTAGGCTATCATACAGTTAATTGAAGCTAAAACTATTTTCTAAATCAGCCATAAAAAGGAATTAGGATGTTTAATTAATTAATAAAGGTAGATATAAATTTAATAGGAAAAACAATTTTGATATTTCTAAAGTTTGATAATTCGAAATGGAATGTCGGAAAATTTTAAAGAAAGAATGCAAGAAATTTCAAAATAGTGCGAATGGAAAACAATGAAAGTAAAATTAAATTTCCCGCATTTAATTGTTCATTTAATTCCTCATAACTTATACATTGACCCTAATTTTTACTTTCAAACGACCGATTCAATGCTCGCATTTCACACTTCCCTCTTCCATTGAAATAATTTAGTAATTGTGAATGACTCTGCAAATTCAAATTTACAACTCATCGAATTTCATTTTAATTATTCAAGAAAAAAAATTTATCCATTGTTTTGTTAATTGGAATTGAGAGTTAGTGCGCATTAAAAGTTGCATCTTCTATTCATCGATCATCAGTAATAGAGGATTTAAAATCTTATTATAAATTTGAAACCATACACAGGTATATTCCTAAGTTGTGCTGTTATTGAAAAGCTAGAATTTGATAAATTTTCACTATCACTTCATGATAGCAAATATATCTCTTTCTTTTCTTTACGTAGGAATGATAATAACAATAATATAACCGCTGATAATCAAACAAAGAAGTAAAGTTGGGTTCTGAGACTGTTCAATTCAAATCTTTATTAAAATATATCAAAGTTTTTGAATAAAAAAAATTTATAACTTTTCCATTTTTATTTTGTAAAAAGCTATGAGAGAAATTAAGCAGCGAACGTTGAAGGAAATAAACTAAAAAAGTAATGAAAAGAAAATATTACTTAAAAATCATTTCTTTGAAGATCGGTTTGCAACAGAAATTTATAAAATTAATATTTGAGGATAAAATTTTGATATGTTCAATCAGATAGACTCATTGCTGACAGTCATATTATAAGATTTTTATAATCATTTATTTTCAAATTAAGTAATACATGGGAAAAAATATTATATGTCGAATAGTTATTTTTAAATCAGTTCATTTAAAAACAGAAAAAAAAGAAATACTCATTCATTTTATTTATTATTTTTAGTGTGAATGAAATTGTTCATTGAAAATAATTCATCGATATATGAATTCAAATGAAGGAAAAATTATTTGAATAAATTATGTTTGTCTTTAACCTTCTAGACATTTTATGAAGTCTTTTTAATTTTAGGAAGCCTGTTTTATTACATTTTCTTTGAGCCTTTAAAATGGAAATTTCAATAAGGAATAACAGAGGTAATCGTTATTACATTTATAACAGTACATTAGTTTATGCACCATAAATTTGCTTGTTCCAAATGAAGTTGACATTTAAATATCATTATCAGTTTATGAGCTGATAATATTATACATTAACATAAAATGTTAAAATATAATCATCTCTTTATTCATTTATCAATTTGTTGAACTTTCAGCTTATTTTATTTATATAATTGGGGCATGGAAAAAATTGCATTAAAATTATAACGAAGAATTTTGATACTTAGCAAGGCAACATTAACTTCACATCAGAAGCTCAGAGCATGAAGAAATATTCAGTAAATCCACTTCATATACTTTCATCATAAATTGATCGCTGATCAGGCAGGCAAATAAATCAAAACAAAATAAAGCCAATTTATGCACTTCCGGTGCTAATTCTCGATGTGAAGTAAGCAAGGAAAATTGGTTGAATTATGTGCTAATCTCTTTTATAATTATAGTTAGTATCTTATATAATGCACAAAAAAATCAATCAAACTTGGAAAATCTAAACTGATCAATTTGACCTTCTACACGGACATTTACACTCAATAATCGCTTTGAATCGAAGAAATACAAGCGTCCATCGACCGGATTATAATGTAACATGGTCAAGCCACCGTAAGGATTATACCATTTTATACTTACATCTATTGTTTCATTCCTGAAATGAATTTCTTTTAAAGTTTCTTTGCCTAAATATTTTTATTTAAAAGAAAGAAATCGAAACCATTTATTTTTATCTTATCTGTTAAAAGAAATAATTTAAGATTTCCTCATTTAATCAAAATTTATCATTCTTTATAAATTGTTCATTGATCAAACTGATAAGTAAATCGAAGCAAAATGAAGTCACTTTTTCTTTCCTAACTTATTTTCATGAAATTAATAGTGCTAATTGACTTACCTAAATAAATCATAGGCAAAATCAATTACAGTATCTCGATCTGTGGCACTTTTTAAACCATATAATATTCCACACATAATGAATGTCTCAGCTACGCTCGTTGCATTCAATTCATAAATATCCCAAGTTCGAACAACATGCATATTCTAAAATTGTAACCTTAATAAGACTGAAGATATGATAATATATTTATAATATGGCAATTCAGTCATTTAAAAGTTATTAAAAAATCGTACGTATCATTTTTTTGTAGTAATGAATTAAATGAAGGTCAAGGTAGTCAAGGTATAGTTTTTATGGCTACTTATCTACTACCTACGCATAGGTAGTAGATAAGTAGCCATAAAAAATGATTAAAGAATTCAATGCAATATATTTACCGGATCAATTTTACTAATTGTTATATGTTGCATGCCAGATCGTACATAAGCTACCCAAAGTCCATTTTCATCAGCCGAATAATCAACGTAGTTATGAGGACGATTATATAACCATACGTCACGTTCCGTTTCGTTGCAATTCTTCAAAGTGATATCCATAAATATTTAAATAGTTAATAATTAATAATTAATAATAATAATAATAATAGTTAATAATAATAATAGTAATCCTGAAAAGAGCAAATGGTTTGATTTGAAGAAAAAAAAGCTATGAAAAATTATCAACTAATCAATCCTTGTTAATCGATCCATTACGCTTGACATTACCACGTATAACAAATGATGCATTATTAATTGGTACTTCAGATCTTTTCTCTTTATTAAGTAAATTAATTCGTAAAAGATTAAGAATTTCTTCTTCAACTTTTCGGCATTTGAACAACATTTCAATAGGAATCTTAGGAAAAAGAAGCAATTCTTTTATATTTGTTTAACTTATCAAAAAAAATAAAATTATCGTAGGCGAAATATTGAATTAATATAATTTATTGCATTGATTATTACAATAAACATACCTCAAATGTATAATCTTGCCTTCTTGAACAGTCCAGATATGAAATAGTACCCAAATCCTTCTGTGTTTCATCAGTTGAATCTAAGTCATACTTAACTAGCATACTTGAGCTATGCCGATGATAGTAATATGAACCATTGTAGATAATATTACCTGTACCGGATGCCAAGTAATCTATGTAATATCTAAATGTTGAAAATTATGGTGATAAAATATGTTTAGTACGAGTTTTTTATTTCAAATTAGAAGAAATAAAAGGTGATGACGAGTTTCAAGTTATGAAAGTTAATAATACTGCAAAACCGGAATTTATTTTTCAATTACAAACCATCAGATTACAGAACTATTTACAGTTCAATTACATAAGGTCATATGAGTTTCAAACGAGAAATTATAATTATATGATCTACAATCTGTTTATCTGATACTTCTGGAAAGATGCGATGTAGAAGAAGCTTACAAATTTTAATTTCATAAACAATTACTAAAAAAAGTAATGAATTAATTTTGTCGAATAAAATGAATTGTTATAGGATGGAATTTAATATTGATACTTGATATTTTGTTTTTTATTCATTAATTGTTTTTCGTTTTCATATTCATAAAGAACCGGTGAAGCATAATCATCCGTAACCCATCGTCGTTCTGCCATTTCTTGACTGAAAGGTAAATTATCACGCATCCATGATCCAATAGCACTATATTGTGATTCAGCATGAAGTACCGGAATACCGATAGCATTCAGAAGGCAAACTAAAAATTAAGAAAAAAATAAAATCAAGAAAAGAAATTAAGAAAAAAGACAAAAACAAAAATTAATATATTTGACGATGTAAATCACACTTGAAAAGATAATGAAATGATGAAATGTAGTACTGATTAATGATAAAATATGGTACAATTATTGATTAATTTTATGACGGAAGAAATTAAAATATAAATTAGGTCTTTTTAAAAATCATTAATGATATGTTTTAATATTATACAAAATAAATTAATACTTCTGATAATATTCTATGAATTTAACAAGAAAAGATAATGAAATGATAAAATGTAGTACTGATTAATGACAAAATATGGTACAATTATTGATTAATTTTATGACGGAAGAAATTAAAATATAAATTAGGTTTTTTTAAAAATCATTAATGATATGTTTTAATATTATACAAAATAAATTAATACTTCTGATAATATTCTATGAATTTAACAAGAAAAGATAATGAAATGATAAAATGTAGTACTGATTAATGACAAAATATGGTACAATTATTGATTAATTTTATGACGGAAGAAATTAAAATATAAATTAGGTTTTTTTAAAAATCATTAATGATATGTTTTAATATTATACAAAATAAATTAATACTTCTGATAATATTCTATGAATTTAACAATTTTAACAAAGTTACTTTGTTAAAAAATGATAAGAGTTTTGTGTAACAAATGAATTTATCATCCATTTCAGACCTCGTTTGTTGTAGCCAAATGTCGATGGACCAATATATGGCTCAGTTGTTGTAGAATATTCAATGAAATCTCCTTTCATCATTGCATAATCCTCTAAAATATATCCAAATCATCTTGAATGATTTTATTTTTTATCATTTAACTAATAACTATATAACATCGTTTATAAATAAAATATTTTACACTACTGGTCAAACAGCTATGATAGAGAAGAAAAAATAAGAATGAATACTAATTATTTTATAAGATACAAAAGAAATTATCATTAATACTGTAAGCTTAAAATATTTTGACATATTTACTTTGTAATACTTTACATTAATCACCTTGGAAAGGTGATGGTGATGAAATGGATTCAGATGGCGATATTGTTTTTTTCAACATTTTTGGTGTAGTTTTTGTCATTGTTGTTAACTTGGATAAAATCTGCGTACTGATGAATGGACGAAAACGAGTTGTAGTTGGCTTAAAAGATATCATCTCTGTTATCTACCAAAATTTAATTACTTAAATTAATACTTATAAGTAGAATTAATTTACTTAATATTCAATTCATTGATTTTAAATCCCATAATTAAAATTTCTGCCTGCGTTGTTATTTTTAAATTACATAATTGCTTCAATAATTCTCACTTTTCTCCCTTATTATCTTCTTTAGAATTAGAAGAATTTTTTTAGTAAAATAAGCACACTATAATTTTCAGGAAAAAATTTTCTCTCAAGATCTATATATCTCTATTTTTTTAATGATAAACACAGGTACCGGTACAGTTTTTTCTTCAACCTGATATAGATCCGGAAATAAGCAGTTACATCGGCCTAAAATTTTAGTAATTAACCTTTACCCAACGTTACACTCCTTATTACCCTTCAGGTAATAAAAATTCATAATTTAAATGTGAAAGCGTTTTGAGAAAGAACAACAATAGTTTTTGTAATATCTCGAGCATACTTTTACCTTTTCAATTGGAAGTAATTCGATAAGCCAGTAACTTATTAAACTATAAATATAAATTCCTAAAAGTTTCAACATATTAAAATAATTAATTACAAGAATTTTTTCAATTTTTAAGAATAACCATTAATGCCTGGCTCTCCTTTCTCACCGATATTACCGATCAATCCAATCCGACCAATTTTACCTGGCTGACCTCTTTCTCCTGCAAAACGTCCAGATCACTGATTTTTTTCTGCCGCTTTTTTGAAGCTATTGAAAATTGGAAGGAAAAGTTTAAAAGATTTGGCTATCTGCAATATTCTGATCTTTTCATAAATCAGTCGACAAATACTATGTCAACTTTTGTTTGCAAAAAAAATTGGCATCATTTTCACTTTGTGAAATTTAATCAGACATTTAGAAAGGATTGTACCGGGAAGTCCAGTAACGCCTTGTGATCCTGGTGGACCCTGTACTCCTTGGAAGCCCATTAATTTCTGGCCAGTTGCGGCACAGTGGCGATGAATATGCTTACAAAATCTTTCGAAAATCATTTTCTAAAATTTTAACAACTTAATTTTTTTAATTTAGAATTTCAGGTCTCCAAAATTATGAACTTTGAATTTTTATGCTATAGAATTTTAAACATTGGCCGTCTTTTTACATAAGAAAATTTAGTTTAAAGAAATTATGGTATCTTGTTCAATGCATACAGTCCATTGATCATTACTTCCAGCGGATAATGATGACAGCCGCGATTGTTCAGCTATCGATCGTTTCACGTCCATCGATTGTCGTCTTATCCGAATACGCAATACTCTGTTTTTGTCACATTTCAGCATCTATTAAAAAAATTTGATATTTTTTAGCAATGCATTTTTCAGATATCATATATCACCAATATTTATATATACAAATAATTTTGTCGAAATTTACATAAATAAAATGAAAAGCAATTAATAATTGTTTTTCATAAACATTGTTGGTTGTTTATTTGTATCATTTAATTTATGCTATCTATTTCAATGTTAAAATTAGGAAAATCACCATAATGATAAATTGATAAGGTAAAAAAAAAGAATATTGGTACAGTAGTAGGATATGGTAAAGAAGGAAAGAGAAGAAATGGGTTGTTACCTGCATACGTATGATAGTATCGGAGTAGAGTAGAATAAGAAGAATTAAATTTGCAAAATGAATTATGTAAAAGCATTGAAGCCGGCGATAAAAGATAGCCATAGAGTCATGCAGGAGATTCTTCCTCACTTATTAATTTTCCAATAAAATGAAATAATAAATTGATACCACTCATCTCATCCAATGTTGCAATATATATAAACAATTCGTCTATGATAGATAATCAACCATTTTGAATTATTTCCATTCCAAAATATTCCATCACTTCTAACAAATTTTTGTTTACATAACGGATTGCAGGAATGTCAGGAAAAGCGTAAAGATAAGCCACAATAATATTTTTCGACAATGAAAAAGAGTGTATTTTGCAACGAATTGAAAATTGTTGCTAAATAAATTGCTATTAAACAAAATTCAAATTTGTTAAATTTCATTGATTACTTTATAATATAACCATTATAACGATGAAAGAAGAATTTTAAGAGTAAATAATTTTGGGTTACTAAAAAAGCCGTAATTCAATATACCATAAATGTTTCAAATAATTTCATTTAATTAAAATATTCTCAATAACAAATTTGGAAACAGAGAAGGTTTTAGAAAATGTTTTTTAATTTTTATTTAAAATGGAAAATTATTTAGCGCAAATATACAAATTCATTACGATGTCTAATGAATTTTCGCAAGCTGTTTCCTAAATTTTCCTTTTCCCATATGGGATTTTGCTAAGAGTATTTTCATGAAAGTTTACTTTCTATATCACATACTTACTTACGCATTCCTGAATAATCATTTTTTCTTTTCCATTTTACTCCTCCCACACATCCCATCCATTTTACTCGATCGGATCAGTATTTCTGATTAATTTAATTTTATTCTTTCATTTTTCATAGATTATTTGTTTCTCTGTTGACTACCAGTTACTGTTACTGATCGAAATGTGATATTGTCATTCCGAAGAAATTGCATAATTTCAAAAACGGAATATCTCTTGAGATTTCTTGATTATCTTCTACAAAGACGGAAACATAAACAAAATGAAAATGAAATTACTGGGAAAAGTGCTAAACATCCTTTCATGTTATGTCATTTTTTTCTTTATTTAAGCTTCAGAATTTATTTATTTTAAAGAATGAATTTTAAATAGTCGAAAAGTTTTCAATTTTCATTATCCTATACAAACAGTACTCTCTTCTAATTACAATTTTCACTTTTGTTTCAAATTTATCTTTGTTTCAAATTTTAAATTATTTTTACAGAAAGAAAATGCTTTGATGACAAATAGTTGAAAATTTCGATTCCTTCATACATTTGTGATAATTTTATTTATAATTGGCGAAGTAATGACAGTAAAAATTAGGATAATAAAGTAAAGATAATAAATATTTTATCATGATAATAGGATATATTCCATTCTCCAAATTATAGTATTTATCATCCTTAGTTTCACCAGAAAGTTATATGAAGAAACATATTTCCAAACGATTTACTGTTCAGATTGAACAATATTTTTTTTTAAATTTATACTGGATGACCTGAAATTTGCATAAATAATTTTGTCGGAAAACTTTTAATCATTTCTCTTTCAATATTTTTTGCCAATTCATTTTATTCGTCGAAAATGTTATGCAATTAAAATTGTTATTAGAAAATTTCCATAATTTTATTTATTACTAAATTTTGAAATTTTTATAACAAAACTTCGTCACAAAACAATTTGATTGAAATATCTTTTCAGTAAAAAAGAAATTAAATTATTTCATTTCAGAACAAATCATTTGAAATATAAAATAATTAATTTCTGTTATGAATTATTGCTATCAAAAAATTATATGCCATTTTATAATTAAACTTTTTGCTATAAAATGCATTTTTAATTGCTAACAATAAAAGAACTTAATAATTAAAAAACCCAATAATTATTCGAAATTAATATTTCATACTGAAATAATAGCATTGAATTGGAAATAATAATATAAAGCGCTCATTCCTAAAGGATTTAATTTAAATTCAACTCATTCAATTCCCATTTTATTTGCTTAGGATGCGCATTTCATCGATTTTTCAAATATATTATTTTTCAGTGAACCTTCCGAAAGCTTCATGTTTTATTCATTGTGAAATAAATGAAGCAATAGCAATTGCTTCGATATATGTAATTTAAAATGTTCCGATTCCGATTGCATTATAAATCTTTTTTTATTAACTTCGTCTTTTTTTATTCCTTCAAAAATTTCTATCTGATATTTGACAAAAACAATCAGTAAGAATTCACTTTTACATATTCTATTTTATTTCATTTTAATTTAATGATTAAAACTTTTTGAATAAAATAACATTTTTCCATTTCTTTCATTCAAATAAAATCATTCGATCGAATCCATTAAATGGTTTTATTTTATTAGGGAATAGTTAATATTATTATTATTCATAGATTTGTCATATGTGATTGTGACAGCTGAAGTTATTCTATTTTAGGCCAATCTATTTTATTGTATTTTATTAAAATTGCCAACATTTTTTGTTTTGCTGAAACAATCAGACAATTGTAGTGATACTTTGAAATTTTTCAATTAAATCCATTTCCAATAAGATTTATTTGTTAAAGCTAAATGAAGCAAACGAAGCGAAGAATTTGTTCACAAATGCGATTGCATTAATATATCTTTTGATATATTTGAGCATTGTTACTTTAACAATGATGCGAAAGTAGACAACTGCGCTAATATATATTTCTTTCATTAACATCTTTTTGTCTTATTGATAATATGGCAAAACATTTTGATGTTATTTTTACAATTTATTATAATTAACTCATTTAATGATGTATGCATGAATACATATGTATCTTTGATATGCAAAACAACAAAAGGAAGAGTAAAAATAATGCAAAATGAAATATTCAAATTGCGTTTTTCATTTAACGCAATATAATTTTAAATTATTTTATATTCGTAATTATGCTTTTCATAAATACATTTATTCATTTTTCACCAAATGATATTGTATATATAAGGAAGATTTAAAAATTTGCAACTTTTCTTTCAATTATAAATTGTCTTACGAAGGACTTTTCTTTTGCAAAAGAAAAGAAAATTTGAGAGAAATTTTAAATTGTCCTTCAGAAATGAAATAAAATTTCTACGGGGTCGGTAAGCGTCAATTGAACAATAATTCTCAATCTCCCACTTTATAGTAATTATCAGTGTGGTAAAGAAGAGAAAATAATGTTGAAGAATTTTTTCAAAAAACCAACAATCAAAGGGTAAGAAATCCATCGATCAAATGTTTCCGTTGAAATCTTTACTGCATTTTGTAAAAAAAGTTCATATGAAAGTAAAGTAAAGTACTAATTTTGATTGAAGAAAAAAAAATGAAGCTGATTGATAAATAGAAGTAATTTATGATATTTTATAACAAATGAATTGAATTCCATTAAGTTGTAAGAATTTCGAAATTGAAATTTCAATATGCTTTGCTTCGTCTCTTCTTGAAATTCGATTCAAATGAAAGTATTATTAATTTGTCAATTGTTGAGTTAGATTTTGATGTTATGAAATTAGAATTATCATTCGAATGACTTTCTCTATTCTTTGAATGCTATTGCTATCATAAGCAATACTTACAAATTATTATGATACTTTATCTCTTTTTAAAACTTTAGAATCTAATCTTCAACATAAATAAAAGTTAACATTAGGCAATTTATTCTTTATTAATTTCAATTCGTCGATTCATTACGAATTCTTATTTTTCAATTTATAAAATCTCGAAATCCTTCATTTCCATCCTGTTGTCCCTTCATTTACAGCTTTTTTTCATTTCTCAAATTACAATTTTATTATCAAATCTTTCAATTCGATATTATTATTATTCTTTACTAATAAATCTAAAAATAGAGAAGATTTTTCAATTTTTTTTTCGTCACATATATTATTTAAGTTTGGGGTATTCTTTATCAAATGACTATTTCTAAAATTATATTACCTAACTAATCCACCAGGCCTATATCAATTCCTAAGATATCATTTCATTCATATATTTTTTAATTCTTGTTTCAAGCATTTCTATTCCAATTTCTCAAATTCCAATTATCCTGAATTTGATTTTTTCTTGTAACAGATCAAGCGATTGAAATATATATTAGAGAAATGCCGAAGAACAACAGCAATTTTCGTGGATGAAAAGTAATACAAAATAATAATATTAAAAATAAACACTTCGAAAGAGTTATTTGTAATTTATCAAATAGCGCCTAGCTGCCTGCCTTTAAAGAGAATTGATGACAAATATATGATAGCTTGCTATGTTAGTAATCAGATGCAGTAATTCAATTCTCATGTCAAATGCCCTCTTTTAATGATTCAATAAATGCTTTGGTTTGTGCACAATTATAAGATATTTGTATATATGTGTCAATACCGCTTAACAAATATTTAAACCTATTGTAACTCAATTTTAAATAAATAAATAAATGAATGAATGAACGATACAAGATCATTTCTTTATCAGTAATAATGTTAAAAGATGGTAATATTGATTGATTTTTTAGAAGATAAGCTTCTTTCTTCTCTTTTGTATTTTCATATCTTTGTGGACATAGCTGTTGTTAAATAAATCATTAAAGAAGGCATTTGACATGAGAATTGTTGCGAGTGAACGGCGATTTATCTTCCATTGTTTATTTAAGCTAAGCTTTAGTGAAGCTTTTATTTTTATTGTTGAAAAATTGCTTTGCTTTAGGGAAATGAAAAATTTATTTTCAATTAAACATATGAAGTCTCGTCTGGCACGAATAGGTGAAATATATATTTAGCAATAAGGGAAGTGCTCCTATTTTATATCTATCCATATCTGTTTCAGTTGGATCTATTAGAATAAGAAAATGTAATATTCTAGGAATTAGTTTACATTGTTTATTTCAAATTTCACTAAAGGAATTTCCGGATGATTTCCGATTTTATTATAATCCTACTGAAACAGATATTTTTGTTTGAAACGTTAGGCAACGGATAAAAAATAGCGAATTATAGCTAATGCTGGTTTGATTTCTTTTGACCTTTTATAGGTCAAAAAAATTTTTTTCTTTGATAGTATAACAATCTTAGTGAATTTTTTAAATTTATTGAAATCTTTTGTTATTTCTGTGTAAATTAAAGTTTTAATTAGAAGTAGAAAATTGAGAAGTCAGTAAAAGTCTCAGATTAGTCATCTTATCAATTTGTTATCAGCTGTTTGATATAGCATAGGTTTGCAACGAATAAGTACATTTTGTGATGATCAATTCTGATCGAATTAATTTCCAATGGTAGATTAAATTTTCTATTTGATAAAGGATTGCTAAGGTTGGATTAGAGCGACTGATAAAGTTATACCTCTAAAGTGAAATAATGGATCGGAGATTGAACAAATTTCCCATCTAATTTTGCTGAATTTCCATCAAAGACATTTTCTGGAAGATTGAAGAAAATGATTTATTCACTTTCATATCGCTATAATTCTGTTCAATTCTTTTCTTTTCATCTGATTCCTGAAACATTTCAACCAATATCATTGCATTAAGTTAATAATCGTTTTGATAATAGAAGGAAAGAATTAATTTAAATCTTACGTGGAATACGTGAAGGAAGTGAGAATACGTAAATATGTAAGAAGAATATAAGCCAAAAATAAGGAATGAATTAAGCAGCAAATTGTAATGCTATTACAAGGTGAAAACAATGATTTAAATTGCTAATTTCTGATTTATAGATCGGTAGATGATGAAGAGCCATCGTAATGGTTTGATGATTTCGCTTCTATGATAAAAATTACTGCTGTGATATGAAATGTGATAACCTATGATAGTTTCTCGATACTCTCCAATTTCACATTGAAATCATTTGCTTGACAAACGTAAGTAATATTAAAATTTCAAAAATATAGAAACTTAAATTGTAAATTTATTATCAATTTATTTCGTGAAGATGCACTTTTATTGTGTCCTTGAAGATGCACTTTTATTAAACATAAGGCTTTTCATCCAAAAGCATTTCAACTTTGAGAAATTACCAACTATGATATCAAATAGAACTTACCTGACCAATTTTATAATTAAAACTTTACTGCTTAAGTTTTGATTTAGTGCTTTTTTTAAGAAAATCTTTCAGGATAGAAGTTAAGGCTGAAATCATTCAGAAATGGTAAGTGTTTTCCGTTTTTGCAGCATTAATAATAACAAATTTGAATGATTGTTGTTAGGCAGCAATTTTGGAAGAAAATAAAGGAGAGCAGACAATTCAGGAGACCTATCTTCGGTTGCAAAATTTTGTTATATACGCCTGGATTTATCACCTGAGAAGTGCATCGGAGATCGGTTGGCAGCTGTCAATTTGAGAAATCAAAATTTCACTTCTGCAAGCAAAGTTTGCTTCTGTTCCATTTTCTATCTCTATTACTTCTACTTTTCTGTTCCTATGCTAAATCTTGGAACTACAACTTCATGGATATTTCATTTCAATTTCAACATCATCTGATAAATAACATTAAAAAAACTAATACATACTTTCTAATATTACTTTCTAATTATCTTCCTCATATTCTAAACGTTAAAGCCTTCTTTACTATTTTCATTGTTTTGTTTTCAGTTCATTAAAATGCTTTCCTAATAAGACATTCTATTAATTTGACATGCATTAGTTAACACTAACAATTAGTTTAATTTTCTAATCCTTTCTCATCCTTTATATCATTTCTATAATATTTATCTCAGTTAACTTCTCTCAGTCATTTATTATCGCTTATCAAAATAAAAATATTTATGCATTAAATGATATATTTAATTCTTTTTATACAAACTTATTAAGTTGAATTAAATTTCGAAATAAAAAAAAAACTTCAATTTCATAGTGATAAATATGTAAAAATGATAATAGCCATTTAATCATGTTTAATTAGGTAATTTTCATTGAAATTACCAGTATCAGGTTTTAGCGACAGTATCATCATTTATATGATTTATCTATTATTCAGTCCATTAATACACACATTTAATCATCATCATAATCTGGTTTCATCTCTCATTTTTTATACTAACCTGATTTCATCAAATTGCTTTAATCTGTATTACGGAACTGTAAAGGATGATATTATAATCTGAAATTGAGATAATTCTCTAGGATTTTCATGATTTTTACTACTCTGAATAGTTCTATCATTATATGATCTTAATGAATATGTTCAAGATCTTTTCATTTGTTGATTAGGAAGATAATTTATCTTAAATTCTTTTGAAGTATATTAAAATACGATAATTGTTAGGTAAAAAGTATACTTGAACTTTGAAAATAAGAATGAAAAAAAAAGCTGGTTATAAGAAGAAGTACTATTTGACAAAGTGAAACGAAATATATTGCTGTTTGAAGGATCTACTGAAAACTGGATGTACATAAGGAAATTGAGGAATGAGTAGGATTCGAGATATTTATAAAAAGGCCCTCTCAAATTTGTTAGTACTTTATTCCTCTAATATTTCCTTGCCATCTTCCAATGCTTTTTAACATTTTGCCATTTTTTTACTACAAATTCATTCGCCGAATTTTTTCATTTCCTTTTCTATCATTCCTTCTATTATCGGTCAGAATTTAAAAAATGAAAAAACGCTGTCAATTGGATAAAATTCTCATTTTCAGTTAAAGAAAATAAATATAAATTGAATGAATAAAATATTTGTTGACAGCTGTAGCACTTTGAAAAAAAAACAATGAATTCCTATTGTTTAGACTTTTCCTTCTCATATAATGTATGCATTAATACGATGGTATCTCTCTTTAGGTTCGTAAACTTTCATTCTATTTATTTATCAATTAAACTACAGTATTCAATATTATTATCACTTTCATAATACGTTAAATAATATAAGCGAATTTGTGAGAATTAGTAATCATCAATGCTTATTGTTCTAATCTATCAATGTTACTAGCAATTAATTAAGTTCACACAATCGATTTACTACAATTTTTAAGATAATATAAATATCACATTGTTTGCTTGAATAACAAACCAAACTGAGAATAATATTTTGATTTATTCGTGAAGTTTTTCTATATATTAATTTTTATCATTCATGCAATAATGATATGTGATATTTTTTCTGAGAATCTGTTTCAATGAATTAAATATATTTTTGTGAAAATTAATTTCACAATAATTTATGGCTATTGTTCTAAAGAACTTTGAGATCAATTTGTAATCAATCAATATTGCGAATAGTTTCTGAAATTAAAAATTTCAAATTATCGAAAATTTTCTTCAAATACGAAATTGTATCTTGCATATTAATGCTATTAGATTTAATATATTAAAATAAGAAATTTCATTTCATAGAACTGAGGGAGAAACAGAATGGTACTAAGAAATTTGGGAGCAAAACTAAGATTAAGTAGAATCTATCTCTCTTCATATTTAATACAAATATATGAATTAACAGATTCCCATTGTTTTGTTTGTGCCAACATTAGTGTCATTAGTCATCGATGTGAGCTTTTGAAGAAATCAATGTTTTATTCTTTGAGGACTATTACCAGCCGCCTTTAAAAAAAAGAGTGCTTCATCATTAAACGCTCATAATTGTACTGTGCTTGAGGCACTTCCAAATTTCGATGATATCTGGCTCAAAAGTAATTATTTAAAGGGCCACTGCAAACATTATATTACAATTATAATACAGCAAACAGTAAGTTAGATCTTCTGATTTAATATATTTTAAAAATTATTGCTATAATAAAGGCCTGGATAATTTTTTGGCAATTCATGGTATTGATCCTATGAAGCATTGTATAGCCTATCGTCTTCTTTTTTCATCTCATTTCTCGCTTTTCTATTTCGAATGAAGATATGATAATTGATATTTTTAGGATAAGCGAAAAACGTTGTTTATCTGAATTTATCATGTGATAGTTAAAATGTAAATTTAGAAGAGATCAATGTGTAGAAAAAGTGGGAAATGTTCAATTCTGATAAGCTTTGTATGAAACTTTGATTATTTTCGGAATGAACAAATTCGCGAAAAGCTGAAGAATATTTCTCGATTTGTGTATTTTTTTAGCCTATCATTAAGCTTATGATTTCTCAAACTTTTTTTTATAAGAAAATTCAAAATTAAATCTGATATTAACATGTTGAACCAGTTGAAATTCAAATACTATGATACTGAATATATATGGAAGTAATTTCTGCGATTTCTGAATTCAGTAAACATCGATGTTTTAATTTGTAGGCTTAACGAATTGTTTCATTTCATTTATAATTCAAAATCATATTTTTACTTCTAAGCAAACTTATAACTAAACGGAAAATTCATCAGAAATATTATCAAATTCATATGTCTCAAAGAAAACCCGTGCATTTCATGTCGTACATTTCTGTCAAATTTTCTTTCTATTCATTAAACTACGAATAAGTAGAAATATCTATTTTAAATAGAATTTTCTTTTTCCCTTCAATGTGTGTATGTGTATGTGTTTTCTTTGTTTGTATTGTTGCTAACAGCAAAAGCTAAAAATATTATCACTGATTCGATCCATTACCATAAAGAGAGGGAAAGAGAAAATTTTTTGATAAGATATAAAAATGAAAGGAAACACTGTCAGGAACCAATTTATACAACAATGCGGAAGTAATACTTCGGAAGACCTTTGAGTTTGTAATTTTTTTATTTTTATAATTATGAGAAAGCCGAAAGGAAGCATTGAGTAGCTGCTATATTATATTATTTTGCCACAGGAATTTGCCAATAAATAAATTCTATACATTCCTTATTACTATTTATCACAAATAATAAATTGTTTAATTTAGTAATACTGATTGTTTGATGATTTTATTGATAAGTTATCATGGGTATACGAAAAAAAAATTAAACTCCACTTATTAATTTTCTAATTCTGTTATCAAGCAAGCAATGTTAAGGTTAATAGATGACAAAATTAAGTATAAATGATAGCAAATAAAAGTTAATTTGAAGAAAGAGCATTGAGGCTGCGATTAACTTCCTCCGAACTATTTTTAGATTAGTTTTTAAATTTCAACTAAGTAAATAATAGTTAATTGTTACATTGATCCTTTTGAGTGCAATGAAATGAATTTTTGAATGTGAATCTTTTAGAAGCAAAAGAATTGAAATGGTAAGGTGGAACGATGCATAAATCACCTTTAATTTCACTACCATTACATTCATATACGGTAAGAAAATATGAATTGATAAGTGTTCTTCGAATTAAAATTACTACCTGAAATAAGTGCCGATAATTTCTTCACTTTTCTTCACTTCACTTTGTTTTCTATTTTCAACTCTATTAACTTCTGCACATATTTTATCAACTTCTAATATTATTTTTGTACAATATACAAGAAATACCATGGGGATTTTTTAAATTTCAAATATCAATTGAATTGAAGACATGCTATTGAATTTCAAAAATTTTTATTAATTCATTTACATTAATTATATTATCTGAATTATCCGTATATAATAAATGATTTTGCAACTTTTCTACTACACTCATTCTACTACCTTTTATAACTATAACTTTTGCTTTCTATTTTCAACTCTATTAGTAATATTGAACGTTAGAAGATATAGACTAAAATGAAATAACATTTTGATGAAAGTTTTAGGTGAGGAAAATATAAGCAATTTTTTCTCTTCAGGCCAAGAAATACTTATAAATGGCCTAAGAGTTGATGTTAGAAAATTGTGAAATCTTCATATGTTATTAAGTACTTCCAGGGATGACATTTTATTGCGAGCATTTGATTTGATATTGCTAACCGAAAGATGGCTATTTCTTAGTTTTAAATTTTCTTTAAAACTTTTTTTAAATTTAAAAAAAATTTTTTTTAAAAACTGACATCGCTCAATAGAAAGGAATTAATTGATAATAGCACTTCTTTTCTTTGAAGGAAAATTTGGAACTAACAATAAAAGTACGAATTTTCAGCAATATATTTAAAAAGAAATTGGGTGGTTGCTCATTTTTTTAAAAAGAAATAATATATGGCTGTTAAATTTAACTTTTAATGGAACAATTAAAATTAGCTGTCAGTATTGAATAGAAAAGAGGAAAATTATCATCATCTTTATTGATTATATCATATTGCGTTCAAAAGTTTGCAACAATTCTGAAAGTAAAATACGATGGAATAATAGCTTATTTTGCATATCCCTTGGAATCAGAGGAAATGAAATTAGTTAAAAAGGAAAAAAAAAACGAAGTAAAATAGGCAAAAATATGTTTAGGCTTCTTAATGCATCGTATGAGGGTGGTAATAAGAGGAAGAGATACTATACACTTAAAATTTTTGGTTTAGTTAAATTTTGTTTTCAATTAATCTAAGAGCATACTAATGCATACAACTCTTTACTTCTTTCTTTTTTTTTATTCAACAATTCAATAAATAAACTGGCAAGAATAAATTTTCTAAAATTGGATATTTTACCTTTTACACCTATTTCTAAAATACTTCGACGAAATTATAAACTTTCATTTGCATTTTCTAATTTGTTATCTTTTCGTACTTATCATTGCTAATAAATGACAGTTCTTAAAAGTTTCTGCACAGATTTGAAAAATAACAGAAAGTAATTAATTAGCTAACGATTTTAAATTTGTTATTAATTAGCTAACGCTAAATTAATAATAAATTTAAAATCAATTACTGTTGTAATTGATTGTTGGAAGTTACAATATGAGTGTAAAATTTAAATTTGTTTGTTTCTTGCAGTTCATTTCTGATTTATCATTTGTTGCATTTTGCAATGTTTATTTAACATTGAATTTAAAATAATCATTAAGTAAAAAACAATAAGTTTTTAATTTAGGTTTTTTTGTTTTTGAAATGATTTTTTAACAAATGAATTCGATGATTTAATAATTGTTTTTTTCTTCTTAAATTATGAATAAGTTATAATAATTCGATTTTTGATAATTAATCGAGTATAACAATAGAAAAGTTGATTATAAAAAGAGATAGACATTTTAAAAATATTGTTTAATTTTTAGGACAAAGGGATAAGGATGATTTATTATGATGTGGACGAAGGATGATGCACCCGTACTTCGCTGCTTTTTATCTGTTCATATTTATAACAGTAGAAACGATTTATGCCAATGGAATATCATTCAATGATGAACCTATCGTTCACACGAAATTAGGCATTATTCGAGGCGTACAGCAGGTAAATTCGTAAGCTTTGCATTTCAAAAAATTTTGAAAAAGTCATTCAGCAAAAAAAAAAACGATAATTTATTGTAATAACAATTTTTTATAATATAATAATTTTTATGATAATTATGATAATAATAATAATGATAATAGTAACAATAATAATAATAAAACAAATAATTAGAATTAACAACGACATTGAAACATACCTTAGTAAAAAAATTTAAAGAGTTGATTGAGGAATTTGTGGAATGATAATGAATAGAGAGAGTGAGTGTAGGATGTGATATATGATATATTTCATGTTATCCTTCTACTGATAGCTAGGAAATTTGATGATCTCATTGGAAATGCTAAACAAACACTAACATTCCAATAGGCAAATATTGGCAGAGAAGATTAATGAGAAGACAAAGCAGAAAAGTGCATTTTGTCAGAATTTAAGCAATCGGTAATAAAATTTATTGTGAAAAAGTATTCAGGAAGTAAGTATTCAGGTATATTAATGATTGCTATGTTTGTAATGCCAGAAAAGTATGAAAATCATTGTTGAATATTGCGGTAAATATCGGTAAGTTTTCATCTATAAACGAACTTGTTGGCCTCTTTCCAAGTTCGTTCAAATTGAAGTTAATTTAATTGCAGCAATTGAATGGTACATTTGTAAATGCCTACCTCGGGATTCCATTTGCCCAACCACCTATCGGTAATCGAAGATTTGCATTGCCCGAAATGATTGAACCATGGCAAGGTGAATTGGAAGCCCAGAAACCTGCTCGAACGTGTTACATTACTCCAGACAGTCAGTTCCCGCAATTTCCTGGAGCCGAAATGTGGAATCCACCAAATGTAGTCTTTATTTGATGCATGTTTCTTATGATTAGTCTTGCAAAAAAAGAAAAATAACATAATTATTTTGCATAATGATTTTTTGAAATCTAATTGACACCTTCCACTTAATGGAAATTAAAAAGAATCTTATACTAATAATAAAATGAAAATGAAATCATACTAATTAGTTTGATAATGAATTTAAGTATGCTCTTCAAATTAAAATGCTGCAGTTCACTAATTGTTTAGTTACTCCACAGTCAGCAGTGCTAAAGCGAAATATTGCAAACTTCAACCAAACTGAAAACATAATGTGTATTGAAAGCAATAAGGATGATGAACAACTAGTCTACTAGGCTTCTAGGCTACTAGACTACTGGTTGATGGATCTTTCAATAAGTCTAGCAGCATTGAGGATTTTTTTTTGTTGTATATTTGTGGAGATGAATAGGTGGTATACGGAGATGAATAAAAATGGAAATGAATAGGTATACGATGAAGATTGTTTGGCATTGAATATGTGGGTACCAGAGAAACATGACGGCAAGGTAATGGTATGGATTTTTGGCGGTGGTTTCTATTCTGGTTCACCATCTTTGGATCTTTATGATGGACGAATACTTGCAAGCCGTCAAAAGACAATCGTCGTTAATATTAATTACAGGTAAAGTAGTAAAGTACAGTATTAATAATCAAAAATCCTTTTGATTCTAATCTTTAATACAAAAAAAAATCCTTTTTACTCTTAAGTTTAAGTGAGGTGGAATGAAAAATTATTACTTTTTCTTGCAAATCGATAGATAATAGCATTTCTAATCTTACGATAATTCTAATGGTATTTAACTGCTTAATTATGAATCAATCAATATACTATCATAAACTGAAATAAGACTCTCGCGAATCTCAAAAAAGATTTGTCACATTTAACGAGAATAACTTTCATGAATACAGTTGTTGTAAAGTTAAATCATTTGAAATTATTGGTATTCACTTATGCTAATACTTAATTTTTGGCCTACTATAGGCTAGGACCATTTGGTTTTTTGTATTTTGGTGCCAGATCATCGATACCTGGTAATATGGGCCTAATGGATCAACAACTTGCTTTACAATGGATTTATGAAAATATTGCTTCATTTGGTGGTGATCAAAATAAGGTATTTTTCAAAATGATCAAATTCGTTTTTTATTAATTTTGAATAATTTGATAAAAATCAAAATACTGAAATATAAATTTTAATAAAACTGAAGTACAAAACAAAGAAAAAATTTTGCAGATAACATTGTTCGGAGAAAGCGCAGGTGCAGCATCGGTAACGGCACATTTTTTTGCACCCGGAAGCTTTCGTTATTTTCGAAGAGCAGTGCTTATGGTGAGCAAATTTGATTTTAAGTTCAATTCAATTTTCCCGAAACTTTTTAATCACAAATTTCATAGCTATAGAGTGGTACGATAGCGAATTCATGGGCCATAAAAGAGAAAAATATGGCATTAAAAACATCATTGCTTTTGGCAAACAAATTGAACTGTACTTCCGGACAAGACGACATTGCTGATGTTAACTTGATTGCGCAGTGTATCCGGCAAAAACCTTCTTCAAATATACAGGTATTTAATAATTTAATTCCTTTACGCATGGATTAAATCCCTCCCCAAATATCTAATTTCTACAGTTTCGTGGAGCTAAAAAAAATTAAAGATTTTCTTGCTCCAATCTTAAATTTGGTATTCTCAGATTAGAAATTTTACAGATATCTTCAGGAAAATAAAAATCGAACTGTGAAATATTAGCAAACTTTAGATTATTCTATTGGTTTTCTCCTTTTGATTAATTATTGCTAATCTAATAGTCAGTGTACTTAACAAATTATCAACACTTCTATTGAAATGAAATAAATTGAAACTGAAATTAAAACGAGTCAACTAATTGTACGGTTATCATTTGATAAGTCAACTAATTAGTAGACGTCATTATATTTCGAAATATCATTTAACTCTCTTCAAATATCGATAAGTGTAGAGAAGTTTGTGATAAACAAAGATTGATCTGAATTAAATAAATTACATTTGCAGAAGGCAGCGGATGCTGTTAGCATGGATCAGATCCTACCAATGACTTTCCCATTTGTGCCTGTCGAAGAAGATGAACATTTTTTCAAGGTTCGAAACTAACGAATCATTCATTCGGTTAGCTTTGTGCTTCGTTAAAGGCGCAACTATATTTTCAATCCTTACAACAATATTTTCTTTCCTTTTTTTTGTAAAATTTAATGCTTACTCATTTCTTGGCCAGCATCGTTTCTTCTCTTGGCCTCATATCGTTTGTGAAATTCTTAAATATAAGCTCATAATTATTCTGAAACCAATAGTTGCGCCCAATAAACAGTTGTAAGTAAGATTTTGATAAAATTATTATGATAACTTATGCTTAATTTGATAGTTTTTTAAAGGGTAATTTATTAGCAAAATTGAGAATGCGCGATTTTACAAAGAATATAAGCGTATTAATTGGTTCGATGAAAGATGAAGGCACCTATTGGTTGCCTTATTATTTTCTCAATCCTAAAATGGGTTTTCAATTCAATCATACGATATCTGCTGATGATCCTACTAATCGAGCTTTAATTAATAGGTTTATTTTATTCCTTTTTTTTTCGACTAAATTAGTTTTGCTTAATTTTTTTGTTTGCATTTCAACGGATAGAACTAAAATAGAAAGCTAAAGAGAGAGAGAGAGAGAGAGAGGGAGTGGACGAAGATTTGACCAGTCCATTTATATTTCTCAAATTTGAGTGATTTTCAATTAATGATCAATCACTTATGTTATGGGAAATTTTTAAAATTGAATAATAATTTCATATCAGAGCACAATATACCTGTTCAATCCAATTGCTTATACCATATTTTGATGGTTCTCAATTGGTGAAGCATGCATTATTGAATGCATATGAGGAGGTTTGTTTAGTTCACTTTATTTTTATTAAATTAATAATTGATTTAGAGATGTGCAAGTTAATTCAATCTTCTTTAATTTTTTAATACGTTGACTTTTTTTTAAAAAAAAATTATGTTTACTTCATTTTCTAATTTTCACGTTTACGTTTATTTATCTTACCTTGCATTTATTAGATATCGGAGAGTAAGAATCAACAAGAAAGATTACGTGATGGCGTTGGACGCTTTGTTGGAGATTTGTTTTTCACATGCAGCTTAATCGAATTTGCTGACATTCTAGCAGATAATATTTATGGTTCCGTATATATGTATTATTTTACAAAGAGGTATTCCAGATCTCTATTTAGATCTTTTCCTTCAATTACTATTAGATTAGCGAATCATAAACGTAAGCACGCGCCTATTACTTGACCTTTTGGTTTCTGGAAGAAGGGGGAAACTCATAAAAACCACTTCTCTCCGAAACTAGGAACAGAAATGTTATATTAAATTTAGTTTACATTCACATTTACCATTCTACATCACCAATTAAGCCTCCCACTTCCATTGCTCGATTTCTTTTTGCTTTAATTTCAGTATTTATTTTTCAGATTCATTATTCTCTTCTACTTCAGATCTTCAGCAAATCCATGGCCAAAATGGATGGGAGTGATGCATGGTTATGAAATTGAATATGTATTTGGACAACCTTTTAGGCATAGCCATTTATACGCACAATCACAGCTTTATTCTGAGAAACGTTTCTCAGAAACAATCATGAAATATTGGACTACTTTCGCTGCTGAAGGGTTAGTTCTTTCAAGCGTTGTAAGATTCTTAATCAATTATCATTGATATTATTGATCACAGTCTACATAATATTTCTCATCATAACTCCATGATATTTAGTTTTAAATCTCAACATTAGACATTGTTGATAGTTGTACATTTTTAAAATATACGCTTTTACAGTGTTCCCAACCCAGAGTGGCCAAAGTACAACAGAGTGACGCGTAAAGCATTTGTACTTAATGATGAAATAACAGGTAGCAATCATAAGATTGATGTTGACGTACATGGCAAATCTTGTAGTTTGCTTTCAGAAGCCCAAACTTTTACAAAGCACAGTAAGTTCTTACCATAATTTGGAACATTTTATTGTCATCTTTTTTGAAATAAATTATTGATATAGGATCCGGAAAAGTTTTATCGTTAACAGGATTGCTGAAACGGAAAGATTGCATAATGAATTAAGTGATTTAAGATAGATAATTCTATAATTGAAATACTTACCTTTTTATTATTGAACAAAATTCATCTTATTCACACATAGATATATCTTAACAAAATTTCAGAGTGTAATACAAAAGAATATGCATATATGTGGCAATCTAGCAGCGTTTCTTCCCGCATTTCCTTCTACAATTTTTGTATTTTAATCATAAATCTTTGCCTTGTTTTGTATTAATACAGTCATTTTACCAAAATTTTAAGTTAATTGTCTCTAAAAAGTGAAAAATTTTTTATCAAAAAACTAAAATAATTTTTAATTAAATTAATTTTTATTTTCTTCCAACTTTTGTTCGTATCGATATTCCACAAAAAAGAAGATAGTAGAGGTTATGAATATCTCCATCATTTATGACAGCTTTACGGAACAAGATTTATCTATCTGTCTATCTATCCATCTATCTATTATTTACATTTCAAATATCGATTGATTGAAATATTTTTTTTTAATAAAAACAAAAATTTGTCGTTTTCCCCTAATTCATTTGATGTATAAATAATATAAATGTATTAAATTTGGAACTTTTTTGAAAAAAACTTTTCATATGGCATGAATAAAGTTTAGTCTTTTTCTTTCACATATATGTATTCTGTACTTCAATGATTTCAACTTCTATATTAGTACATTAAGGAAAGAAAATGGTGCTCGTTATTCATTACGAAGCAATAAATTGATAATGAAAGGAAGGACTGATGAGAAAAAGTTCTCTTCATTATCTCTGCTATTATTCCATTTTCCATTTTAGATACAATAATAAAAGGCCTTACACATCGTTTAAGGTATGAGATAACATGAGTAGGAGAACCGTCAAAGAAATCATGTCAAAACACAGACTGTCAACAATTGATAGAGCTAATTAACATTATTCAAATCTGCTATTACTGGAATTCACGGGCCGCAAAGTAAGATGTGGTATCAGATTTGTGCAAATTTGGTAATTCCAGAGATTGTAGGGTGCAGATTGAGCTTTAGGACTTGATCTCGATGGGAATCAAGGGGGTGCAGATTTCTCGTCAGCTGTCGGGAAGTTACAAGTTAGAGTGGTTATGGATATGACTTGTATTCTCTTGTGTCATTTCCTTGGCCGGAATGTTAATCCAATAAATGCCGAAAGAAAATATTTTTATTTAAGTCATTTCATTTTAATTAATGACCAGATTGATTTTCATTTCTTTATCGGATAAAGCTTGTTCAGCATGTAAGTATATGGAATAAAATGCGTGAATTGAAAAAATGTTCTGTCTATAAAAAGTAGCACATCATGGGCAGCATCAACACTGTATTTTCAAATGTGGTTGAATACATGTGTATATGGAGAAATAGATAATGCCATTCAACGGCGAATTCATGTTATTTTTAAATTTTTCCATCATCCTGTTTCAATAACTTCAGGATTTAGAGGAGCAAGATGAGGGTGCATCGAGCATCTACGATGCTACTTGGCTCGTTGGATGTCAAGGCGAAAACAGCTCAGATTTTCCATCAACTTATGCTTTCCAAGGCTCTGATTGCTCAAGAGCACAAAGGATTGTATTCAATACTTCCTATTGGTACCTTCTAAACTTTTCCTTCCAATAGTATTCCTTAGGGAGACTTACTGCGTTGGATGACTCCGAAGTTTTAGTGAAATCAAGGATATCTTGTCCTCTGCAATTTTTTTCCTCTCTAGAAAAGAAAGAATTAGGATGATTAGCTTGAGTCTTTATGCTCTGTAGCGATAGTTTTATAGAAATTGAAAACACATTAGATTTACCAGTCAAACTTTCCATCTTTTTTTTTTTGGTCAGCGCATCATTGATAAATTGGTAAAAGTGGTTGAAACTGAACTGAATGCCGTTGGCGCGCAAAAAATCAGTATGCCAATATTGGGTGCAAAAGAAATGTGGCAAAAAGCTGGTCGATGGAATGCTTTCGAATCAGAAATGTTTCATTTGAATGATAAAACGGGTCAAACTTTCTGCCTTCAACCAACTCATGAAGAAATGATAACAAAGTTGGTTGCCGAACAAGGTTATAGTTTCAGTATTTCGGGATGTCGAATTCCCCAGACCTTTAGTTTACATATTTCTGTTTTGCATTTTGAGACATTAATTTTTGCTTATATAAATAATATGACCTTTTTATCAAACTTATATACAATATCATTGAATATGCTTCTCACGGTGTAGAATGACAACGAAATTTGCTATCGTTTGGCTAATCTTTTTTGTGGAAGTTTCGATTGTCGTATAATGAATAGTCGAAATTGAATTAAAAATAAGTGTTATTGACTAAGAAACATTTTTCGTATATACTCCATATCATAATAATGAAACCGCTACAATACGTTTTCCTCTTAAATTAATGTATTGGGATGCTGATTAGATATATAAAAAGTAGACTGATCAATATTAATCAAGTTTGCAGAATATTCTTTCGTTGGAATTTCCTAAAACTGCTTTATAGCAGTGGATCACTTTATTTGTTTTTTTTTGTTTTTTATTTTATATTTGTAGGGGAACTCCCTTAGAGGTATTGAGATTTTGATGAGTTCATATTCCAGGTGAATTGAGACAATCTATCTATCCATTAATGCTTTATCAAACGGGGCCAAAATTTCGTGACGAGACCGTTGTTGGACATGGACTTCTTCGTAGTAGAGAATTTTTGATGAATGACTTGTATTCCTTTGATATAACGGCGAAGAGTGCCTCGGACACTTACAATCTCGTTAGTGAAGTAAGTATTTATTATTATGTAGGACTTGATATTGACAGCTTTTTAAAATGAATTAAAACTGAATTATTGTCAAAATGATCAAGGAGCGCACTATCTTTCTTTTCTCGACCAATAATTTAGGAATTTATCGTTTTGATCAATTCTATAAATAACAGAAATTAACTTTACCTATTTTGTATTTAAATTTTTCTTCACTTAGAACATTCCACGTATCATTTTCAGTGAAATTACAGTGCAGATAGGGAATATTTTACAGACGTATCGACGAATATTTCATGATCTTCTCGGCATTAATTTTTATATTGTTCGAGCCGATGCTGGAAACATTGGTGGTGATATGTCACACGAATATCATTTACCGTGTGGGACAGGCCGCGATAGTATTGCTTACTGCACAAAATGTAATTTAGGTTGGCTTTTTCCCTTATCTTCGATTCTATTGAAATTTAAATCAGTGGTGCTAGAATTTAAATTTTTTAGAAGTAGAACAACCTTCACTTCAAAGGGATAGGTCAACCTGATAGATGAGTTTTCACTTGAAAGAGTCAACTTGCATTTTGCAAAGTTTTTTCGGTGGACTTGAAAAAGATTTACTTAGTGAGTTTTGAGCTTCGGTTTTCTACAATGGGGAAGAAAAGGAGAAAAAATTTTTAATGCTCTGGGATGTAATTTACATGTTTTTTTAAAGTTCAGTGATTTTCGAAACTTTCCTCTAAAGACTCGAGCACACACGGCTCTTCTCGAACTTTACCATTCTCATTGTATAAAAGCCTCATCGTTAATAATTCTGTTGAAAGATTAATGACGATTTTTTTATTTCAGGTGTGAATCGTGATTTGTTGAAACGTGGTGAAAAGCCTTGCTGTTGTAGTCAAGAATGTATTTCGATTATTGAGACGATTGAAATAGCTCATACATTCCAACTGGGGCACCTTTTCAGCGAAAAATTTGGGGCAAAACATCGTGGACAATCATTGATAATGAACTGCTTTGGAATCGGCATTGGTAATAATTTATGATTATTTGAAATACTTTTTTTTATCTAGCGTTCGGTCTGCATGCATTGAGTACAACAGTTATATGGTGAAGTTATGTAAGAATGAAGAAAATTAAATAACCAAATCAGTTTGCTAGATAAGGATATCCGCTTTGTTTTATACTTGCTTTACTGCCTTGTGAAACTTTGCTGAATAATACAAACAGTAATGACACAGTTGCAGCAGTAGCCACTTTCAGGCCGTATGATAGCAGCCTTAATTAACTCAATGTCACCCAGTGTAAAAGCTCTTCGCTTACCGTATGCATTGACACCGTTTAAAATAGCTGTTATTCTGCCAAACAAAACTCAACCGGAAACGATCGCATTTGCTCAAAATGTTATTGATAGTCTCAGTCAGATATCATCTCTACGGGATGATATTTTTGTTGATGATCGATTGGATAATTCAATTGGAAGGCGACTACTTGCAGCTGCAAATCTAGGTCCAAATATTTTGAAATCTTAAAAAAGGATAAAATATCTTTACATAAAATAAATGGCTATTTGGGGTTAACAGCACGCAGCCCAGAATGCACTGGTATGGGATTCATGCATTCATTATACGATTTTACCTCAGCAGCATTTGGAATGTCGAATATAATGTTGAATGATATTAGGTAATGCAGTAATTTCTACTAACTTAGAATTTACTTTTAAATAAATATTTCAGTAAAATTAATAACATTTCTCTATCAATCCCAACGATTTCTTTTTCGTAGTAAATTGGAAGCTTGTCATGTATATTATTTTATCATTAAATTCAGGTATTCCTCACATATTGGTAATTGGAAATCGGACTACCCGGATGTTGAATACCAATCCAATTATGGAATATTATAAAACAAAAGCTCATAGTGATGAACTCATCAATGTTGGAGATCTTGAATACGCTGAAATTTCAAAACTAATTGCAAAACTGTAAAAATTTCAAAACTGTATTTGTTAAGATGTGCTAACAGTTTGTCGAAAAGCTTCTTTCATTTTTTGATATCTTAGTAGTAGATATAAACTTTTCTTCATAGAATTATACCAGTCCTGTTCAGAAATCAGCAAGAAGTTTAAGGTAACTGTTATGCACATTTCTTGTTGCATTTAAATTATTGTTCCATTGCAATAAAATTCTTTTTTCTTTCGTATTATTCCATCAAATTTTTATGCTGTGTCATAAAGTATTCCTATTATCCTTACAGATCTCTCACAATATTTCAGTGGTTATTTCAACTTCGAGATATTTCATTATCATTGATTTGTTTGGTATTAGTGATTGTGAGGAAGAAATTATGGGTGATTTTGTATTAAGAGAATCCACATAGTATCCAAATTGAACAATAATAAATTAATCAGTGAAACTTGCAAAAATGGATAGGATGAATGTGAGATGGCAGTTGATTAGATAAAATAATGATATTCAAGTCTTAACGATGAATTTTGTCATTTGTGTTGAGGGAGAAAAAAGGAGCAGTTAAGGGCAGAGGGGATATGATGGGATGCATGAGGAATCATTGGTTTTGGGACTGCAAGTGAAACTGTAAGTAGATTTACAGATTTATTCTGCTGGCTTGAATGCTTGATGGCTTTCAATTATTCTCATCAGCTGAGGCACACTCCTCATTTATAATCAAAATTTTTTGGAAAAGAATGAGTATAAAGAATCCATCGTCGATGCTTACTATTTCGAATAAAGTTCGAGGAATTACTGTTCTTACGGAGAATGAGAAGAAATTATTCAGGTCGGACCAATTGTTTATATAAAATTACTAGAATGTATTAGTTGTAGCATTAGGAACGATTTATAATGAATGATAGTTTGAGATCAATTTCACCTCCTAATAAGACAATTCTTTTTGTTATATGCAGTTACTCCTGAAATTCGAATTAATTTAGTCATGGTTATGTCAAGTTTTGCAATTTCATTTGGAAATTATTCCAATTAATAATCACTTTGAGAGTGTAATGGAAAACCTTCATGTAATTATACAAAAATCCGAACAGTTCTATTCATTAAGGTTCGTGTAAATATGGTTCGGATGTTTTTCTGATGTAAATTGCGGAAACGTTATAACCGAAAGATTTCATTTAAGAGATTTCATTAAAAAAGTGATGAGCAAAGAAAAGTCCAAAAGATTAGTAAAAAAATTAGATTCTCTGCATTTAAAATAGAGATAAATATTGCGTAAATTGGACAATACGTTTGGTGAGTTTTTCCAACAAAAAGTTTTCTTTCGCGTTGTTTCTCAAGTTAGGAAAAAGTCAAGTTAAGAAAATTCATGAAAAAAGTAATGAGCGAAGAATAATCTAAGAGACTAGTAAAAAAATTAGATTCTCTTCATTATATTTTCTTTTCATTCCAGCAAAGAAATCACATTACCGATTATAATTGTACCGCCGAAAATTATCAGTCGGTTAATTGGATGCAAAGAAATAGCAAATAGGACGGTAGAACGATTTTGTAATAAAATTAAGGTAATTTGTTTAATTACGAGTTTTTGATTCTTATTTCGAATGAAGTAATATTTTCATTTTTCTGTTTTTATTTTCGCATTTTCTCACTTTCAATTTTCAACCCTTATACTTCCCTCTTCGCTTTTCAACTTCTTAAACATTAATCTGTCTGTAAGGACTTTGATAAAGAATGATATAATTTGAGATATTAAGCTATATTTTTCGTTCCGAATATTTTAGCGTATAATTTTTAAAGTTTCGAAAGTTTTTTTGGTATATCTAGCACTGATATCATAACTATGATGTCGTTAAAGTCAGTCAATTGGGCTATATATTTATTCATTGCATGATCTCTATTCTTCATTGAATATACATGTATATTTGGTAGTAGAAATAGTTCAAATCCTTTAAAATTTTAGCCTGTCATTAGTATGCCAAAAGAAAACGAAAAAGCGATTGTATTTAGTCCCGAAAAAATGGACGACAACACAAGGAATGTTATTTTGAAAACTATAAAAAACTTGACGGGATTTACAGCCAGATTTGATTCTTACAATGTGGCCTTGAATTATGGTGATTGGCCTGTGAAATCATGTATTACTGCAATTTTACCGAAGGGACTCGAGTTCGGGTGTGTTTGGTTTATTCAACTAAAAATGTTCAATAATTTTTTTTGAGAGCTTCAAAATTTAGAAACTAATTGCCGGTACTTTCAGTGGTTTTTCTCAAATCGGTCATATTATCCACGTGAATTTACGAGAGGAGTTACTTTCGTACAAAAAAGTTATTGGGAAAATACTTCTTGACAAAGTCACCAACTGTAAGTATGTATTTTCATTTTATTCAGTACTGAAAATTCGAAATACCAAATTGTAGTCGCAGTGGATAAACAGCGAGATCGAGACATCCGAACTATTAAATTTTCAAAGTTAGAATATTGTATGTATTCTTGAATTTTGCATGTCTTCATTTGCTTTCTAACTTCTCACATAAAATTTTTTTTAATCTGCGAGGCTCTTGCTATCATTAAAAACTCTGCTTTTCCAGAACGGTTGTTAATAAGTTGGATGCAATCGGCCATAAATATCGTACATTTGAACTTGATTTGCTTGCTGGTGAAGAAAATTACGAGACTGAGGTGCATGAGGAAAAACTTCGTTATCAATTAGATTTTAGTCAGGTTATTTATTCGGCCTTAATTTTTTTTTCATTTGATGGAAAATTTGACTTTGTATGTTATTGTTCGTTTTCCAAAAGGACATACTAATTTTAATTTGTTTTTGTTTTACCATTCCATGCAAATATTTTATCAAAAGGTATGTGAACTTCTTTCAAATCAGTTATAGGTGTTTTATAACCCAAGATTGAGCACCGAGCATAAAAGAATAGTGCGAAAAATTGGCAAACAATCAATTTTTTACGATTGTTGTGCTGGTATCGGACCTTTCGTTTTACCGGTGATAAGAAATGGTGTTCATCATGTTTTAGCAAATGATCTAAATCCGGATTGTACTGATTACCTCAAGCGAAACATGAAGCTCAATCATGTCGGTTTTGCTCATTCCATTATTAATCATTTTTCATAGACTAATCGATTTTCTTTTTTCAATTTAAAAATTTATATTTAGCTATTATTTTGAATTACCTTTTAAAATTAATTTGCCAACTTTTTTTTCATTCCAAGGTTTCCAATTTTTTTTCGTTAGCGCGGCAGTTTCTTAGCTCTTTACAAGTTTTTCTTTCCATAAAATTATTCACTGTAAGTTTTAGTTATCATTCGAGCGGTTAAAATTATATAACATGGATGCATCCATGTTTATCAAGACTGTTCTCGTAGATGACCTGATATGTGAAGCAGAAAAGTACAATATCTCTGATTCTAAAAGTACTGTGTCGTTTTTCCATTAACTGATATGTATCTCCTTTTTTTCATCTTCTCTTTAGAAGTAAAACTTTCGCAGGAAATTTCGACTGCTTTTATTTTTGTTATATTTTCCAAAATTTTACTTTTGTTTTTCTCTACTTTCAGATAAGACTCCTACTGATGCACACGTTGTAATGAACTTGCCAGGCATGTCCTTACAGTTTCTTCCTTATTTTCGGGGATGTCTACATGATAAACCTAATTTGCTAGGTTAGTGAATGGTCACACTATGTGAAATTTCAATTTTTCCAGAACAAAAAATGATTTTACGATATTATGTTTTCTTGTAATTTTACTGCAGGCACTACCCTTCCATTTCCTTTCTACGTGCACTGCCATTTTTTTGTGAAAGCACCGGATGATCTGGAAGATAACTGGTACTTCGATGAGGCTCAAAATTTGATACTCAGGAGTCTTGGGTATGTTTCACCAGCAATGAAAGAAAACTTGTCATGTTTTTTCAAATTAATTGAATTTTACTTACTAAAATATTTTTATTTATTCATTTATTTAGATCCTAACAAAATCACAAAAAGGAATTTTCCATAGAAAGGAATTTGGATCACTGTGTTAGCTATTCAATTTTCAGTATCTCGAAGTTGAATTTCATTGAAGTACATCTTGTTCGAAGTGTTGCTGGGCGTAAGAAAATGTTTTGTGTCACATTTCAATTTCCTGACGAATTTCTGTTCTCTTTCGACGCTGAGGAACTAAAAGTTGGAGAAGCTAAACCAAGGAATTGGCAGAAGTAAAAGAATGCAGCGGTGGGAACAGTATCGAATTTGTTCTCAACGAACAGTTTGCGAAATGCAGATTGAAGAATTAGAATCTCAGCTAAAGAAAAACAATTTCGGTTGAAAGGATTTCATCAGTAATGTTTTTGAGGGCTACTGCCAATGTTTAAATAAAATCTGTTTTTATTTTTCGCATTCGTGCACTCTAAATCTTTTTGTTGTTGAAATTTTATCAAATTTGATTTTTTAAATGATTAGCCTTCGAGACATCTTAAAGCTTTCCATTTCTCCGTTACTGTAATATAAACCTAGTTTGTCGAATGATTTTCTCCCATGATACTTTTTTAAAAAAAAAAAAAACGAGATTATATAACATTTGAGAAACTAGTATATTTTAATTCGTAACTTCTATAGGAGTTTTATCTCAGACGTGAAAACATGAAACAATTGAGTCTCAATATTTCTACTCGCAGCATAGCAAAATTGCTAGATAAAATGAAAATGGAAAATTCGAAAATGATATGAATCATGTTAAGTTTAACTCAGTAATAAGTTTTTCAGCTAATGTTGTACCCCATTATTTATATTTTTACAGTGATCCATCGTTTATTGTTATGTTATTTTTTTTAAAGCACTGGAATTTAATAGTGTTTGTTTTGATATTAATGATGTTATCGGAATTGTGTGCAAGTTGGAGAATGCACTTATATCCTGTGGCTGAGCAATGGCAATTAAGAAATAAGATCATTTCGAAAAATTGGAGCAAAGATGCGCAACAAAATGAAATAAGGTCATCGAATGAAACTATACTAGCCTACTTGTTCTTTTCAAGTTAATATATTCTCAGTAATGAAATCTAATTCTTCATTTGATTAAGGTGGAGGTATCTGATATGTTAAACTTTCATGAATCCAAAGTAAAGTAATAAACAATCTGTTTATCCTGTTTGATGCATTTAATTTCACATATGCTCTCTTGTACACATTGTCGTATTAAATCAAATGAATGTAAGTGACATAGAAAGGGTAATTGAAATAAAATGTTAAAATTGAATGGAAAGTCGTCTTGGGATAATCCTGAACTCATTGATAGTTAAACATTTTTGTTACCTGTCAAGATTTGTTTGAAAATTACAATATTTCCGAAGGATTTATTATGTAGTTGAATGGCGCACCTTTTGATCTGTTTAGTAATCATTTGTTTTACATCATTCAGATAGAATTTATTACGCAACTATGGGAAGATTTATACCAGCATTATCATGCAGATTTTCATCCGTATTTGGAATGGATATTTCATTACGGTCGTTAAAACCCTTCACCATGCAAATTCCATCAGTCAGAAATCTTCATGTCAAAAAATTACTTGCTGATAAGTTTTCAAACAGGTAGCTTGACTAACTTTTGCCTGTTTCATCTTTTTGGTAGTGGTTCATTAGCTGAGATTCTCGCTTTAATATAGAAAGAGGATTTGATATATAGCATAATTAATTGAAATATACCTGTGTTTATTGAAAATAAATTTTCTTTTATTGCGATAATTCAAAACCCAATTTAGTTGGATATGAATTTTATAGACTTCCAGATAGGTCAGTTGTCTACCAATAAAATAGTAATTTGAAATTACTGGAAGGGTGTAATTAAATTAATTGTTTGAACTGAATTTAGATTCCGGGTTGATCGTGTGATGTATTTTGGCCCCGAGTTAGCTTGCTTAGAATGGTTAATGGAATGTGGCTCTACTGAGGTACCATTGATTTCTTTTCATTGCATCCTCTTGAAAAGATAGAACAATAATTAATGTGGTGAAAGTGTGGCATACAAATATGTTATTTTATATCATACCTTACCTTATAATTCTGTAATTGTCCATTTCATATTATGTCATTTCATTTTTGTTGTTTCATTTCATTTAGAACAAAGAAGGCGACCTTAAAGACTATAAATTCTATTAAATGTTTTTGTCTCAATCTGGGTGATAAATTTACCTTCCAGGTTATAATGAGTGATGGGACATCAATCTCTTGCAGAGCAGATATGCGTCGTTATATCAGTGATTTTGGTTTCAATTTTAGAAGCATTGTAAGATTTAAAACATGATAAATTTTTTTGTTTCATTACACTTAGAACAAAAGAGGCTACCTTAAAGGCTATAAATTCTGTTGAATGTTAGCTTGCTTAGAATAGTTAATGGAATGTGGCTCTACTAGGTACCATTGATTTCTTTTCATTGCATCCTCTTAAAAAGATAGAACAACAATTAATGTTTCATCTGAACCAAAATTACATTTCTAAAATTTTCTAATCTTTAGCCGATTCCTGCGATTTCCTTTAAATGGAGTCCGGTATTGCCAACAGTTAGTATGAAAAAACTTGATGCGATTTATGAAATGCGATGGGCTAAGAAGCCGAACATATATGTTGTTAAGGTCAGCTCGTAAATTAATATTTACTATTGTGGTAACATTTTCTTTGCTTCATAAACATATGACTTTTAAGTTTAAAAATTTGATTCTTTAATTTTAATTTCCAGGAAAATTTATGAATTCATCAATTTTATGTGTGAGACCAGTTTTCAGTAAAAATAATTTTACATTTATTCTGTTTCAAAATTTTGTTCAGGTCGACGCGACTGATGCAGCTATTGGTGATGCAGGCTTTCAGTATTTCAAAGAGTGCCGAAAAATAGAAATTTTGAAATTGAATTTTTGTGACTTCTTCACTGACAAAGCAATTGAATATCTTGTTTCGGGACGACCTTCACGAACATTGCGGAACATCGTTTGTTTCTAATGTTATTTATATACTTCATAGAACAAGTTTCACAATATTTTCAACATATAATTTAATTAGAAGAAATAGTTATTATGAGTCGGAGTACAAAATATGAAGTGAAAAGATGGAATTATTCAGATCAGGGGATAGGTTTTTAGGAGATTGTTGCAAATCCTTACATCAGTGATAATTTCATCAAGGAGATTAAACGAATACGCGGATTGCAGCGGGCACATTTTTACTTTCTGCCAAGCGTAGCAAAACGAACAAATGCAGTACAAAGTTTGAAGCTCTCCCTGCCATTTTGTAGAGTTAGTTTTCCGGAACTAAAAGAAGTCGGTTATGGATATGGTTGTACTGTCGAAGACAAAAATGTAAGGTAAGTATTACCCTCATCCTATTGTTCAATTACTGCAGTATATTTCATTTTGAAAAATAGATATGTTACATTGCGCAAAAAAATTCCATATCTCAAACTCGTCTCAATTTTAAGATGTCATACTTTTTAAATTCGTTTTGTAAGCAAATAATAAGTTATCTAGTTATTCAAGACTAACAAGAGATTGACCAATTTTATGCGATTTTCAGTGTCTGTAAAACCGAAGCAACAAGAAGATAATTCGTCAATTAGGCTTCTAACTTTCACTATACACCTAATTGTTTCGACAAAGTTTTGTAATTATTGTATAAATTTCAGACTATGATTTCCTTTTCTGATTGAAAATCATCAGTGATGAAAACGGAAAAAATTTTATGTTTATTGAGAGAAATTTCGGCACTATTTGCCCTACTCATTTTATTTAAAAAAGGAAGATTTTAAGAAAAAACAGGAAAATGCTCATGGAAGAATGACAGGATGGATAACATGCCACTCCGAATGGTCTACAAAGATTGGCTGAAGGAAAACAAATAGGTTCCAAATGGATGTTTGTCCATTTCTAAATGTTATTTTCACGAGAAATTGAAATTTCGAATTTTCTAAAACTAAATTCTTAGCATTAACCAGTTTTCAGTGTGTGGTTGGTTCTCTAATTACTAAGAACTTTTTAAAGATTGCACAAATATTCTTAAGGACAATTTTTCCCTGAATTGATGCGTTAAACTTCATGAAAAAAAGGAAGTTGTGATATGTATATAAATTACCTATGCTTTACTACATTGAAATACAAATAAAAGATTCAAGGAAAAGAGGCTTATCGTTCCATTCAATATTTCCTAACAACAAAAAGCTTTATACCGAACAGTATTTAATTATCCGGCTAAGAAATTTTCTATAATGCTTATTATCAAGTTGAATAATTTGATTTAAAAAATGACGGCAAGTATTAATTGTTATTCTTATTTTATATTTTGTCTAATATCAGTTTAGCTGTATCTTGAAATATTTGAAAGATTTGATGAGTGAGTGAAAGCATAATTTCCCCTCTCAAATAATCCTCCCTAGTTTTTATTTGTTTAAATTATCTTGTTTTTAAAATATAACTAATATGTGGTCTTTATAAAAGTTAAATCACATATGAAAAGTTATACGTTGAGAGAAAGGAATGCTTAAAATGGCGATATCCCAACCTGATATCTACAACGAAAAGTCACGGATCGGGTCAATAGGATTTAATATGGAATATTATGTATTTCTCCTTCTTATTGAGAAATAATTTCAAAAGTTCTTTTAAAAATTTTCATCACTGTGTTTCAAAGCTATTGCGAAATAAGAATTAATTTCATTGCGAAATAAGAATTAATTTCATTGCGAAATAAGAATTAATTTCATTACGAAATAGGAATTTCAAATTTGCTGCGAGATAAGAATTAGTTTAGCATGAAATAAATATATCGTAATGTTCTTATTTTGTTCTAAGAGAGAACATTCATTAATTAATTAAATATTATTCAATAAATATTTGCGAAAATTTTCACCTTTTTTATAGTTTCTGCGAAATTTTGCAGTTTTTGCAATTTTATCGCTTTTTCCGTTGAATTAACGCAATACTATTGCCTAACTAATTTTTGCGGAAATGTTGCCAGGAGGATTGCTTCTTTATTACCACATCAATCGATAATTTTCAACAACTCTATTCATGCCTATAGCCTTAAAAATACTTTTACGAATTGCCTCATTTTGTTGGTAATGTTTTTTTGTTGAAAATTCATTTTGCAATAATAGTTGCTGTAGTTGCTTCTCGGAGGAAAACGGCGGTATCATTCAATGCTTTAGGTTATTACCTTTCCTATCGATATATTTTTACAAAGTTGAAAAAGAGATTTTTCTATGATTGAAATCCATTCCATATTTATATTTCTTTTACATTTCTATGAGATTTTTGTAAGGTTTAAACAATATTTGATCTAAGATTAAATTAAATTCTCTTCGTTTCTAATCATATTTGTTCAGCGTGATGATGTATTTGATGCTCCTGTAATATCCTGCGGGATGTTTTATATATTTAAGTGGATAATGTTGAAGGTAGAAGAAGCGGTATAAAGTGGATTATGTTTAAGGTAGAAGAAGCGGTAAGCGATTTTAGCTTGAAGTTGAAATATTTGAAAGATGCTAGAAGATGCGATCGAAAATTAAGGAGTAAATTAACTGTGATAAAATAAATTAAATAGAATGGACTTTAACGTCGAAATGGTTTAGTAAAAATCGCTTTGTAAGTAAAACAAACTTATAAATAAATAATGATGCATATATTTGTGTTATCAAAAAGAATGGATGATATTGAAGATATTGTTGTATTTTTATTTTGCAACAAATTTACATAGAAAGTTACTAATTCATTCTTTCCAAAAATTTTCAGCTCAAATCAGAAATTCACTAATCTGAACTTTCTAAATTTTCTTATAAAGTAAAAAAAAAGATTTGAGTCTAAAAAAAATTGGAAATACTTCAAAAGCGTTAAAATATTTTTCAAAACATTAGGGCATTATGCAAAGGTTCAATTTATTGGGTAATACTAAAATTGAAAATTCGAAATATTATTCGAAAATCAAGAAATATATTTGTTATTAAAGACCGATGAGCTGTCAATAGAAGCACTTCTTTTTGTTGTAAGTGAAAAATGGATAGGATGAGAATTGATTTTTCTTTAAATGATTCGCTGAAAATGTCATTCATTTAATGAATATTAAATTTATTTAAGTCCGTTAATTAATTCAATTATCGATGATTGATAATTAAAAAAGGAAAAAGGAAAGGTGTACAAATAATGGAGAAATGAAAAGTGTCTGTCATTATTTCTCATTTATTTCCAGCAAAAATTTCTCTCTTTCTCTAATTGATTCTATAATAGCAACAAAATGTTATATTATTTAATGTGAAGATATAGAAGAAATATCAAGTAATGAATGATTGAAGTACTTCATTTTTCGTGAATTGATTGGCCCTTGCAGATAATGCGCATTTGTATCTAAACTTTTGCGCCTAATTGCCAGACTAATGACTGGATAATATTTACTGCTAAAGAAAGAACTGATCAAGCGGTTGAATTTTTAAATGATATGAATAAGTAATGATATATGTAAATATCATCAATATTTGTTATGTTATTTAAAAGAAATTTAAAATTAAACAGAAAATGAAATAAAAGAAATTTAAAATTAAACACAAAATGACTAATCCATATGGTACTTGAATGAATCAGTTAGTCATCATCCATAAGGAATTATTAAAATGGCTATATATATATATATATCGATAGAAGAATAGCATTTAGCCAAAGTAACGTAATGCTTATCGATGGTTCTAATGCGCCTAACTAAGCCTTCTTCTTTTCCCCGAAGAGCCAAATAAGTAAAGCAATCATTTTTCGATCGTACGGAAGAGTGAAATGAATGAATCATGGCATGAAACGAATGAGTAGAATGGATGTATTGGTAGCAGCATGTATCATCCCATACCTTGAGATCGATAGACGTTGGCTCAACCATTAAATCAATGCTGCAATGCTTATTGTCCACTTCATGTCCATCTCTCAATTTCCACCTATCATAACGAGATAACGTATAATAACGTCGATATGTTTTATTCATCTTCTAATTGCTATTACTTTCAATTCAACGGATAAAAGAAATTCGAAATGAAATTGATCTGGTAAATTATTTTCTAAAAATTAGATTGACGTACTTAAATATCATAAGAATATTTGATGTTGCAGAGTTTTTCTTTTTCTTTGAAACAGAAATAATACCGAAATTGCTGCCAGTATTTTAATTTCTGAATAATAAATAAATTTTAATTTTTACGAATCATTCATTCTTTGAAGATATATCCTGATTGTTTTCTAATAATGCATTTTTGAATAATTGATCGATCTTTTCAATTTTTTTTGAAATCGATCCTTCGGGACAGTTTGTTTATTCGTTTTGATTAGCGTCTATTTTTGATTTAACATTTCTTTCAATTTCATAATTTTTTATTAGAACTTTTGATATCATTTCAAATATATTAACAAAGTTGAGAGATAAGTTAATAAAACATCATAATATATAGAATTTGAGATTATCAGTGAGACTTTTATCATTTCAAAAGTTTGATATTTTTGTGTGCTTCGAGCAGTGATAACATACCTTTAACAACTTACCTTATGATCAAATTAAGAAAAAAATCTTGCGATAAGTCTAGATCTTAAAAGATCTTAGAGCATTAACCCATTCTCAATCAAATCTTTTAAGATTTATTTCTTTTTTCTTTTAATTGAAACTGATCATTTCAAATGAAACTTATATATCAAAGAGGTAAATGAGCAAATTCCCGATCATATGATATACCTAACAGCCAAGTCATTTTTTTGAATTATGCACTTCAGAGAAATATTGATAAAATTTTGCACAGTTTGAAAAATTTTCAAATAAGTCTCCTTTTGCTGTTCACATCAGCTCCAAGTAAACACCATATTAGCATTATGAAAAGCATAATCACCTTAAAGGTGAGCAATTAAAAGGAAATAGTGATGATAAGTATTGAATTTCGAAAATGTAAAAAACATTTACATAGGTAGAGATATATCAAAAAACACTTCAACAACATGTTTGTTATCGATGGTATGATGGTGATAATGATGATACATGCCTATAAATACTGTTCGTTAACAAATCATAAGTGCACAATGCTTTTGTACATTTTTCATAATATTTATTTTGGTTTGCTTCAAGCTGTCTAAAGTCAGTGGAAATTTGACAGTTACATTGTGCAAGTGTGTAGTCATTTTTTCCTCTTCTTCCTTTCACAATTTTTAATAATTATTGTTGAATTTTTAATGATCAATGATTTCTTTTTGTAATTTTTGATTAAGAGAATTTTAATTCGAATTATTTTAGAAACAATAGAGGAAAAGATTCTTTAGCATATTTTATTTATATCTAACTATAATGCACTTCATTTTTATTGATCTTTTGTTGAAGATAATAGGCTGAAATTTTTTAGTGCTAAAATAGAAGGATTTAGTGATATCATTCCTTATCGGACAATACTTAACATGATAATATTTATGTGGAGAAGCAGACAATAGTGATAGTCTCTTTTAAAGGTTGGAATTGATTTTAAATGTTATTAATAGTTTTTTCATCACATTGTTGGTTTTCATCTGTATTACAGTAGATTAGATTGTTTTTGTTAAATGGTAAATATGGTGATAGTTACCTGCTACTTGCATCTTTCAGTTTCTATTCATTTTTACCTTTCCTGATCCAGTTATTATGGTCATCAGTTTTGTTAAATTATTAAGTGTGAATCAATAATGGATCATTACTGGTCGTACAGATAATCAAAATGTGGTTTGTTGATATCATCTTCACCGTATTGTTGGCTAAACTATTCCAAAGAGCACAACTGTTTATTACAGATGGTATTCCGGAAAAATTGAAAGCTGCAGTAATGTGCCTCAAACGAAAACTGAGACGGTATAATTGCTGTATTTCCTTCATCAAGAATTCACTTTTCCGGCATATCTTGAAGCTTAATTTTGGAGTATACTAACATGACGAATTAAATATTCCTGATATCTTTATTAGTCAGACCTTTATCTTGAATCAAAATGTTTTGAAACTATATTGCATGATTTTATCATCAGACAAATTCTGAAACAAAACTGTCATGCCCTATCTTTTTGCAAAATATCTAACTGTATTGGGTTAAATGGATCGTTTGTGAGGCCTAACATTACAACTTATTGATGTCTTGATTCTTGAAATAGAAATAATAAATCATATTCTTGGGTTCTTTACAAAGGCTTAGAATTACTGAGATACTATCCAGTCGATAGAAATTCAAAAAAGGAAGGAAAACAAGAAAATAAATCTTATCATTGTATGCTACTTTTTCACAAATTATTCACCACACTTGTTCTAAAATTAAAAAGAGACTTCAAAAATGGTTAAGAGAACGTTTATCTTTCCTGAAATAATCATGAATATTATTGATTATTCTTATGTTTATTGTTATTATCATTAGAATGGAATAGATATCATTCATAAAAATTTCGAATAAATCTTTAAATCAAAGACTTCAAATTTTGTTGCTAGCCGAAGAATTAAGAATAGTCATGCTATCTGAATTTTTAATGCTTTGTCATTTTCATTACAGTTCCATCATTTTTAAATAAATTTAATTTTAAAATAAGGCTCCCCGTTTTCTACGATATTTGTTTATTTAGCTGCTTAAAAGAATCATAGATAGTTTCTATGCGATTGTGCTATATACACACACATATATATACATAACAAAAATTTGAGAAGAGAGCATTATTGTACTTTCATCTTGACAATATCAAATATTCTGATTAGAACCATTGCCAAGATTATTTAGAATTAGGCTTTAGATTAATATCATGATTAAAATCATGATTCTATGAGAAACAAAAATTATTCATCGTCTCTTTTCAAACAATTGCTTTACATTCATTCTCAGCACTGCCGCTGCAGCACAATTTTTTATTAATTTCAAAATTTAAATACATCTTTGCATTTTTGTTCAGAGATAATTATTCTTTAAAAATATGATGGAAATTTCATTGGCAAAGAAATGAAGAGTTTTAAAAAATTACTTAAATCTCATTCATTTTTTTGAACAATTCTTTTATCCATAATTTCACATTCTAAAAATCAAATTTACCAATTTTAGTGCAACAAAGAAAGGTACGAAAAATTCATCAAGCCTTTCCAATCAGAACAATACCATTCCACTCCATGATAAACCTGCATCTCACTATCAGTCACTATCAGCTGATATCAGTACGAATAATTTAAATGAAACCATTTCTGCTTTAATCGTACATTCAACTGTTCATGGTTGGTTCATTCTGCTTTCTTTTTTTTTTAAATTTTAATTTTGTTTAAATTACCGTTAAATTTTTGATAATAATTAGTTCCTTTCTAAGAATTTATATTAGGTTGAAGTTGTCAAAATATGAATTTGTATGAAAGAGAAAAGAGAATGAATTAGTTACTTCAAAACTTTAAGGATTTATAATTGTTAACAGCGAAAAGATTTCAATTCAATCATAAATTTTTCTCTACTGAATAATTTTTTAACTCTTTAATTTTCATTAAATTTATATCATAATTTACTATAAATTTATATATTATAAAATAAACTCATATATATGTATGAATGATTGAATGGATCGATTCTTTGGCTTTGGCAGAATAGATGTCAACACAGCCGAAGAAGAAAAAAGGATCGGGAAACCTGTTTGAAGAATAAAAATTGATGTTTCATTGTGGAAGGAATTCGTCTATGAGAACAAAATTAATGTTTCGGGTTGCAGCGATTGACGATAGGGGTAATAGGTCGACAGACTGCGACAGTCTCTCCTCATATCATGCAATAGGACAGGTGAGCTGAGGAGAAGGATGGTGCCAGCCTCGCTCACTTTTCTCCTTTCAGAACAATACTTGATCATTTTCTCCCTCTCACTACTACTATCTAATTGTCATCATATTTTGTTTATATGATTCACCGGAAAATGATAAGATGATTTGAATTATGACTTTCGTTTAGTGATTAAAACCTGAGAACTGATAAGATGATCTGATTAGTGATAGAGTATTGTTAGATACTATAAATTAGAAAATAATATAGCTGTCAAAAAATTGAGCCCAATAAAATCACATACTTTACAATAATAGGAATAAAAGTGATGATCAAATGATGGAATTGAAAAGGGAGAATGATAGGAGAGGAGAGGATTTATCCGATCTCTCTTCTCATACATTTTAAACTATAAACTGATTCAATAATTATGATGTTTTGATTCGGACTCCTTGATATCAATGATATCTATTCAATACTTTTTTTCATTGGCAAAAATTTACAATTATTATTTTTAATTAGTTGCTTTCCAAATTAATTTTAATTTCACTTTTCAACATAACAAATTTGATTCTTTCTTCAGTTATTCATTTCTATTTTTTGAATTAAAATTTCGTTTTAATTGTTATTCTTCTTTTATTCATTGTTTATATAAAAAATCTCCGACAATTCTTTGAATCTCTAAAAGCCTTTTAGCTTCTGTTAATAATAACTGGATATACCTTGTTTTACAGGTTATGAAACAATGATTGTAAAGTCGAAGTTAGCTCGGATGGTATCTGATGAAAATTGTGGAAGCTATAAAATAGATGTAAGTCAGCATGCATCATCAACACCACTTCCAACATGCATTATCGCAGATAGCGTCGTTAATGGAGGTAAATTATGCTGTATTTGTTTTATTCGTCTATTTCAGAATACCACTCAAAAAAGACGCATTTGACATCTAAACTTCTATTCATTCTTGCTTGCATTATTATTTGCTATGCTAAATATTTTGTGATAATCAATTAGAAATATTCAAATAGCAAATAATCGGAAGATTTATCAATTTTCATAGGTTAACAATTTTATCAAGATAGGTGATCAATATCATGTCTTTCATATGATCTGGCGGCTTTTGCAATGATTATATTTCAAAAGACTTAAAAATGATAGAAACATATAATAGCGCTCATGAATTCCATAAAGAATTTTTCCAACGATCATTTGGAAGGATTATTTATTTATATGGCAGTTAATTCCTTATCATCTATAATTACTTAAATTCAAGAAAAAAAGGGAGTTAAAATTTTCAGAAATATCAGTTACCAACACAATGACATTAGCGCCTGACATGGAACCAGTTGGAGTTAGCAGCAATTTTCAGAATCTTGCATCCAGTAATATGTCTACCATCGATAGTTTGTACAGAGGACTCTTCTCCTGCTTCAAACCAATGTGGACCTATTTCGGACGATCAGCCGAATCATTGCAAGCATTCCATAATATTTTATCAATTTCCTTTTTCCTATTTTCGTGAAATATTATTATTTCAGACGATTGCAGCATCTGTCTAATATTATAATCACTGTAATTTTCGTTAATTTATTTCAGTAACTATATTTTATAGTCTTTGTTCAAAACATGATAATAATGTTGGCATGAATAATTTTTGCTTAATTTCAGATCAAATGGAATAATCAAGTCAAACATAACTTATTCGGATGATAATTGGGAAATACCATTTGAAACAATAACTCATTTGGAATGGCTTGGTTCAGGATCACAGGGGGCTGTATTTAGTGGTCAATTGAATGATCGTTTAGTTGCGGTGAAAAAAGTAAAAGATAAATCGGAAACGGAAATTAAACATTTACAGCATCTTAATCATGAAAATCTCATCAAATTCATGTAATTTTCATTCATTTCATTTTAATTTTCCTTCTTGAATATGAAAATGCCATATTAAATTAGCTATACTTGATATGATACTGCCAAATGTAAATAATAAATAGAAAATGTTGAAGTAATGGACTTCAGATGGCAATTTATCATTTTATTTTCAGAGGCGTTTGTACTCAGTCACCGTGTTTTTGCATAGTAATGGAATATTGTGGTCAGGGACAACTTTATGAAGTAATTCGTGGTGGTCATCACATTGTAAAAGATACATTTGGTGAATGGGCTCGTCAAATTGCTGATGGAATGAATTATTTGCATCAGAAACATATCATACATCGCGATCTCAAATCACCTAAGTTAGTTGTTGGCATATTTACAAGTAATTGATCTTAATCAATTACTTATTTACTTATCCATGCTTATGAAGAATTTTTCAAACTTTCAATATTTTTCGCTTTTGAAAATTCACATTAAATTTCTTACCATTAAAAAGGTATAAATGGAAAATTCGGTATACAATTTTTGGGGTTTAATTTTCAGGTTTACTACTGCTAATTGACAGTAAGAATAGATTAGTTTGTTGAGTTTAATTGTTTCTACTAGTAAACAACAACAATTATCATATTCTTTAATAAATATGAACAAAAAATTTCTTTTTTCTTCAATGAATGAATTGATGCTGAAATTTTGATGATTTTCAGTATTTTGGTTGATGACAGCGATGTATTAAAAATTTGCGATTTTGGTACATCACATCAATGGGATAAGGAAAAGAGTACGGTTATGTCATTTTGTGGTACTGCTGCTTGGATGGCGCCTGAAATTATCAAGAAAGAACCATGCTCCGAAAAAGTATTGAATTTAAGATTCTTCAATACAAATTTTATTTTAAATTTTATGAAATTTAATAGCGATAGTGTAACATCGTTTTCCCGAGTTCTATAACGATCGCTTGCATCTATCATTTCAATTGCGCCTGAATTCTAAATATGCAAGATAAAAAACAGGTCGATATCTGGAGCTTTGGTGTTGTATTATGGGAATTGCTGACACAAGAAATTCCATACAAAGATGTCGATTCAATGGCAATTATTTGGGGTGTTGGATCAAAGTAAGCTTTTGCACAGTTTTTAGATGAATTGCTTTCCAGGCTTAATATTTCACAAAATTTTGCATAAATCAGAACTTTGTTTCAGTAATTTGAGCCTACCAATACCAGATACCGCCCCCGAAGGATTGAAATTGCTGCTGAAACAGTGTTGGAGTATCAAACCACAGAATCGTCCTTCTTTCTCGCAAATTTTAAAACATATCGCAGTTTTCAAGGTAATATTTAAACTATCCTTCAGAAAAATAAAACAGTAAAATCAGAGAGGGTCAGTGATAAAAAAAGGTGGGCAGTAAGGAAGTTTGCTTTGGAGCACAGACAAAAAGGAAAAAGTTTTAAGGGACCTTAAAAAACTTCGAAAACATTAAAGGATTTGTTGAAATCATTATTCTTCGACTTAATAAGTATTTATCAGAATTTTGATAAATGATTCGAAATTTCAATAAAACTTTCATTTCAGTCTGAAATTGCAAATATTAGCGATGAACAATGGCTAGAAAAAAAGGCAGACTGGAAAGCGTACGTTATTGAATATATGAAAGGAATCCGGCAAGAGAAACCGATGGCGCAAAAGAAAGATGCGCTTAACGGTAAATATTATTGATCTTTATGGAACGGATCTAAGAACAATATTTAGATGACATTTTTTGTGAAAGAATAAATTTGAGATGAAAAATTTTACGAATAATTCAATAACCTTTTTTGCTTGATATAGGAAGCGCAGATTATTTTCTTTTTTTCAAATTTTAAATTGATTTTAATTTTTGCAATTTCATTTACTCTGTTATTTACAGAATTAAAAACTGTTTTATTAAAAAGATTTCATTATATTTAAAATTTTAAAATTGAAAAGTTTCAGAACGTGAATTACTTCGAATGAGACGTGAAGAATTAAAACATGCGCAAGATATTCGAGAAATGTATGAAGATAAGCTAAGACGAGCGAGTAAAATTTATACAAAATTGGAGCAATGTCTTGATGACTTGGCAGTTCGTGAACGGGTATAATCATACACTTTTTTTTAAAGATCGTTTTGGTTTTAGTTCAACAATATCTTATTAATTAGACCTTTATTATCATTATTATTATCATCCATCATTATTTATTATTATCTTCTATTATCATTATCAGTCATTATCATTATTATTGTTATTATCCATTATTATTTGTTATTATTATTCATTATTATTATTTATTATTATTTGTTATTACTATTATTTATTATTATTATTCATTATTATTGTTGCTATTCATTCTAGGAACTGTTTGAACGTGAACGACACATTAGTGAACGTGAGAAATATGCTTATAATATGCGTACCAAGAGTAATATTTTTCAAGCAAAAGGAACGTCCAGAATTCTTAAAAATACAGTCATGCGTGTGCAACCTGAATCAAGCGATATTGCAGGTGTGACAAAACAAAGGTATGGAAATTATATCTTTTTACTGTGTCTATTTAACATCAAATTAATTCTGGCCGATGCTAATAATCTCTTAATCAACTATTCATTTAATTGCTTCTCATTTCTGCCTAATTCTGGATCGGTCTGACAGTTGAATTTCTCTTTTTTTAAGGACCGGTTGAATGATACGATGAAGTCTTTTATTGGTTCTGCAAATCCTAAATTTTCGCTAATATTTTCATTTCTTCTTGACTAGCATAAACTAATCTATCTGATATATCAGAGCAGTCATTTGACCGAAATTGGTAGTTCTTCCAAATTTAATTTTTGTCAAAAGCTTTCTTAAAATTTCAGCAATAATACTTCCGATTCAATCCAGGGCTTATCATATGAAGAACAAGATGAAATATCTTCGGAAGACGAATACCGCTCTGAATGCATATACCGCGATTCATCAGCAAGATGTTCTGCTAGTAGTATGACGTAAGTTTACTATTACTTTATTTGACTGATATGCGTGCATTACTATCATATTAAAAATACCAGAATTGTAGAATTAGTAAATATTTCATTGATAATTAGTAAAATCGGAATGAAGGATTGAATGAATTCCTGTAAACTGTATGCCACTAAAACTTTGCATCATGATATCTGCCATAGAGATTTCCCTGAATACTTTAACAGTTTTTAAATTGATAATAATTTAGAACGAGTGGAGCTTTTCCATCATCTCAATCATTGACATTTAGTCGACAAAGTTCCGGTCGCGGTTCATCAGGATACAATCGAGAACCAAATAAAACTTCACCTAAACGAATGCTAACTTCAAGTTCAGGTACAAATCGGAAAAATTAGAATGTGCACCTTGCTTTTATTTCAAATTAGATTTTCAACAAAATGCTTTTATTTCAAATTAGATTTTCAACAAAATGCAAACCAGACTGCTGCTACCATTATACCACGCGGAAATAGAAACTATAATGTGAAATTGAACGAAAAGACCGTAAGAGGCTTCACCAATGTTTGTGTGGAATATTGAAATACTGAATGCAAGTTTGTTTGCAGAGCGTAATTTCTCACGAGATTCATCGACTCGACTATCTAATTATTTTCACAACAATCAATCTGGACTTGCTCGTGGATCTTCCGCTCGAAATTCCGGTATTTCCGAGGCTTCTTGTGACTCCGGTTTCCATAATTTATATGACATCGATATTTCATCTGGAGCTTCAGCAAATACATTGGTGTATGAATGTAGTTTTTGTGGACAACCGGTGAGTAGTTGGAAATCATTAATTAAATAAGAGTTTCAAAAGTACGGTTGAAAAACAATAAAATGTTCTCGATAACTTGTGGTATATTTTCAGTTCTACGCATTTTTTGGTATTTTCCCTTAGCAGAGGTTAAGCTAACTTCAGCAAGAAATTACCTTTCAAGCATTTTGCTTCCAGATCATCCCAACGAATTTTTATCGAAATGCAGAGGGACGTTGGTCGGATGGGCATTTGACATTACGCAAAAGGAGAAATAAGAAAAGTACGATAATTTCATGTCGAGATTCACTGCAACCAATGACCCCCGGTAATAAGTAGGTCATGGACCATTAGGAAGTAAAATGGGAAAACTTGAAATGATTGCAAGCGACTTTTACAGATTACAAGAATTTTTTACTTTATTGTCTTTTCTTTTGAAAAACTGATTGATAGAAACTACGATGTGGAAGTAATTTTTTACATGGAAAAAGTTAGAATAACTCTGAAATTTGAACAACTAAACCAGTTGATATCCTTTCTTATCTTCACCTTCCAAAATTTCTTCCATCATTTCCAGTATCTACAAAAGAGAGACGTTCATCACATACACGATCACGTCAATCACTGGCAGAATTCACATTGGTCAATGATAGAGCAACAAAAAAAACTTCGTCATGCGAAATAAACGATAAAACATCTGTTAATTTACAAAATAAAATTATCAGGTATGAAATTATGTCTCGTCGAAAAAACGGTTTCTCAAAATAAATTTCTTTTTCGATTTCTTTTTTCCATCTTAAATACTTTCAGCAGTATTTGTAGGAATTTGCCACATAAAATGAGATGCAGATCCTTGAAAGAATAAGATTCTAAAATAATTTTTATTTGAGATGAAAATTTGAGACTAGCAAAAAATGATCGCAGCATAGACATGGCTCTGGTTTTTTAATTTAAATTTCTATTCCTCGTATTATCTCTTTTTCCAGTTGCTCGACCATAAAAAAATCACAAGAAGCGGAAATGGTTGTGAATGAAGAATGCAACACGACCGTATGTTTAATCATCCTTCATTACGATAGATCTGAAGAAAACTGCATTTACTTTTCTAATCGTATCTTCAGATTCTACCATCAACAAGTTATCAAGAGATTGTAAAAGAGAATCATTTATTGATATCATCAAATAAGCAGTTGGTATGTGATAACGAAAAGACACGTGGAAGGAATGATAAACCAATGAAAGAAGCTTTTGATGCTTCTGCAGAAGAAAGTTCTGAAGAGCGAGATGAAAATAATGGGTGACTGTCAAATTCTTCATTAAACTATAAATTATTCATGAAATGAAAGAGAAGTGAATATTCATGGTAGTTCTTCATTTTTAGGAATATTTTGGATTCATCGCTCGATTCGCCAATTACCTCTCATGTAGTTTTTCGGAAATTTAGAAATCGACAGAGCGCAAATGATAGTGAAAGGTTAATTAGCTAAATATTTTCTAAAAAAGTTCTCAGAATCACTGAAAATTTTGCAGTGCCAAGTTGACTAAGTAAAATAGCTTAATGACTGACTTTTAAACAACTTTTATGAAGTATCTTTGTGATAACATGCATAATAAGCTTAGTTAACTTAATGGCTGACTTTTGAACTACTTTTATAAATTATCTCTGTAATAACATGCATAGTAAGCTTATTAATATTAGCTAGTTAAAATAACAATGATGAGATAGTTATTTTATTCAGGTCAAGTTGTCTACTGATTACTTCCTCTTCAACAATGGAATCATCATTGGAACGAAGTTTAGAAATGGCTGCCATACATTCCGATGGTCTTTCTGACAAAGAACGACAAGTTCGTGCTGTTAAAAATACAATCCGAACACATCGTAGGACAGCAAGTGTAAGTTCAACTTTGTTGATAGAAACATTTTTAACTCAGGTTAACCCTCCCTCTTCCTTAAACAGTTAAACATTCTGAGTAAAGTTAAAATGACATTTCTTACATTACTATTGCCTGGTCGGGATGATATACCAGAGAATTTGTTAACTTAAAAGGTGAGATTATTGGATTTCTCAAAATGTTTTTGGCGAATCTAATTTCCAACTTTCTTAAAAAAGCACTATTCATTAAGTTGCGTATCTGCTTATCTTAGCAATCGATATCTTAACGTCGGCCAGCCAAGAATGATTTGAACTGGCGCTGGATAACTATATCCTACACGACGTGAGATGTTAAGGCTCCATTTCACAGAGAGACTAATTTGCATATCATTTCTAAACACAAACTTCGACCAAAAATCTTCGAGATACGTGTCTCCAGAAATTTTAGACTCCGTTATCGATACCACCTGCGGTTTGTGAAACAAGTTCGGAGAGCGATGCAGAAGAGGTCGTATATTGCTAGCTGGGAAAAAAATTGTAATGCAAATATTGTGTATTACTGCCTTCTTCAGACAAAATTCATAATCCTCTTTCTGTTTCCCGCCTCATTCTTAATATTGTCAACGAATGGTGCTTAGGTGATATTGATTTGATAACCATACTGTATACTAAATTGAAAGAAACCAATGAAACTTAATCATTAAATGAAATAATTCCACAGTTAATGCCATAAGCTTATCCAGAAATATTAATTTGCATTAAGAACTTTATTGTCAAATTACTTCTTATCTCATTACATAACCAGATAATTTAAATAAAAGTGGAACTGGAACAGTCCCGTATCAAAATTCTTTGCATTCTTTAATGCTTATTTTTGAACTTACAAATTTCGTATACAATAGTGTGACAAAATTGTATCATTTATCAAAAAACCTATGAAACTATGAAAATAACCATGCATATATTGCATATCGAACTAAGCATGTTAGGGTGGTCATCTCGGACACATAAAAAATTATAAAAAGGTGTTACATATATTTCTCCCTTCCCACGTTTGAACCAGTTTTCACTATTACCGATACTACGGTGAGAAATCTTATTTCTTGTGACAAAAAAGTAAAATAGAAAAGTAGAATATGCAGGCCACAAGAGCAATTAAAACATTTGATCATAACAAAAGCATGCCTATAAATACATGCAAGCAGTAGAAGAGTAAATCAACAGCATAAGTGGTCTTTTTCGTCAAAACAATTCATTTTCCAAATAATAAACACTGCAAACAGCGGAAACACTTGTTTCAAAGTTCTGCAAAAAATTCAAGCATAACGCTGAACATTAGAATCGAATACTCTCATTCAATTATGAACTGGTGGATTATTCTTGAAGTAAAAAAGAGCTACAAACTAGTAGCAGAATTTTCAACAAGTCACTTTGAAAATTATTAGTTCATTCCACCCAGTCATGATTAAATAAAACTGGAATGAAAGTGAAATGCAAGCAAAATAATTACAAACTTCTGCAGTAAAAAGCAAATAAGGATAGACAAGTGATACTTTGTAATGGATAATTTAGAATAAGCTCTAACAAATGAAGTTGCAGAACTGTGAAAAGATTTCATTACGGTTCCTGCATCATGCTTTTCGCACTTCAGCTGTTAATATATAATTTGAAAAATTATTACAAATACAACATAAAATTCAAAAATATTAAGATGAAAAGAGAGGCGGAGATAAAAATATGATAAATCGAAATAAGAACAACATAGGACTATCATTTAACGTAGAAATAAAATCTCAGTCATACAAATGTCACTGATTTATTTTCTACTCTCCTCTGCTTTATTCGACCTGGATGCATCAATAACCAATCCTATTGGCTCTTCTTCTTCATCCTTTTTCTTTGCTCGACTTCGTCGGCTTTCATTTCCACCAACTATAAATAAATGGATATTAGCTATACAACTTGTAACATAGCAAAACAGCGCGAAAAAAAAGAGTGTTGGGAAAGAAGAGCAGCAATTTGTTCTCCATTTATCATTTATCCGTTACAATTTGAAGATTAGCGCCTTTCCAAAATATCCGCTCTTTTTAATCTTTCCACATATATTTGTTAAGTAAAAATACAACAACGAATGCAAAGAATAAACTATTGAATTTGGGATAAACTATAGTATCAAGTCTTTCCTACTAATGTCATCCAAAGTTTTCTTATAAATGCGTTTTCAAATTTGTTTGTCTCAATATTAAATATTCTAAATTCAAACATCAATTCTAGAAGCATTCGAGCTACTCTCAATAGTCTATTCCAGCCAATACAAAACAATAGAAGCTGGGAGCTACTAAAATGTTTTAGATATGAAAATCCTGTAGTATCAAGTCTTTTCTACTAATGTCCGAGTGGGAATATCGATATCTCACATACAGCATTCTGAATCATATTAATCTTCCTCACAAATTATCGACTAATAAATTCAGAAAAAAAATAAAATGAAAGAGAAAATAAGCAATGTGGAAAATATATTCACCAGATTTAGACGGACTTCCCATGCTTATATCTTTTACAACAGCTGAGAATGTTTCATCATCCATAACGATTACATCATTTTCACTTAATTGCTTTCTTACAAATCTGAAATCAGTGGAAATTTCAATTTATCAAAAAAGAAAAAACTTTTTAGATAATATAAAGAATAGTTATTTAGTTGATGTTTGTCAATTGTGCAAATGACTGTCAACGAGAGCTCATTTCTTCCAAAGAAGTACAAAGACAAACTTTTTCGAACTAGTTTCTACTTCAAGTGTGGTTTCCTGTTTGCTATATTCCGCTTCTTCCAAATTTGTTTTTTCACTTCCTATATCTCTCCCTTTTCCTCTTTCTGACAAATTTGAATTAGCGCTTTTCTCATCTGGAATAAAACCATTCTGTAGAGAAAGTCTGAAACATTAAAATAAAAATAAATTATGTTTTGGTTAACATGTGTTACCCTTAATTTGCAATAATTCATAATATTTTCTTTAGTGAAAGAGACCTGTAAAGGACAAGTTTGAAAAATTACCACGCCGATCTTTATCTTTCTTTAAATATTTTGAGTAAACTGAACGTCTTTCTGAGGATCTTGTTGTCCTTTGTGATTTCGTTTCCTTTCCTTCTTCTTCATCTTCGTCTTCCTTTATTTGTTCTGGTTTTGGTGTCTTTTTGCCGAATGCTGCATTTCGTGCACTTCTCGATCTTGTTTCCCTCTGAGTTTCTTCAGTAGCGGGAGTTTTCGATTCTAGAAAGTAGCGCTTCGTTAAAAAGACTAATTGAACACAAAAACCTTTAAAAGTTTGAGAAATAAAAAGATTACTCAACTCTACTCACCAAAGAGATTTCATAGGGAATTTGAGATCAGATAAGTATTTAAAAATAAAAAGTATGATATCCATCACCATTAATAGATCTATCCTTTAAGAGAAAGTGCCCACAGCAATATATTTCATCCTCCCGTTAAGCGTAACTCACCCAACCAATGCAGTACGCTTTGCTGATACAGAAAATTAATTAAATCACAAGGATCGCTTAATCCTCAGTGCTTTGGCATTTTTGGTACAGCTCTTCCAGAGATTCTTTTGATTAAGAAACCGGATTCGCGAAAGAAAAAATTACCTTTCTGAACTAATGCTCGAGGTGAAACCATAATTAAACGGCCATCAAATCGCCGCATAACTGTGACCTAAAAAGAATATTTGCTTAATTCGCTCATTGTTTTTTTGTATTTGATAAGATGAATAGAAAACTTTCAATGTTCCTACAGTCCAATCAGTGAGGAATAAAAATATTGGAAATCATTCCAAAATTAAGGTAAAGCAAAACTAGAGTACGAAGGAAATGTAACAGTAAAAACGAACAAAACTGATGACTAAGAAAAAATTGTGATGTGAAATGACGGAAGTCTATCTAAAAGCAAACTGCACTGGATATGTTTGACGAATGATATTCAGTGTACTAGATTTTTGTTCACTGTGTGATTGAAAGTTTTAAGAAGCGTACTGATTAGTAAACCATCAGTCCCTTCTAAGTATTCCCTTAAACATTCCTGGAAGTGATTCGGTAGCTAACAAAGGCTAACCAGATTTCCAGCTGCAGTTCTTAAAGTCATCGGCTTTCCGGTCAGTTCTTCCGGATCGGTACCAAGCTGCATGGTACGTCCAGCCAGTTTCAACTTTGAGTTTTGTCCACTGAATGGTATTCGTCCTCAAAGATATTAAAAAAATTGACAGAAAAGAGATTATATTTCAATTTCTGTTCGGTACTTTCCCGTTTATATACACACTGATATTTGAATCCAATTTGCTTTTTTGACAAAAAACATCGCTCAAAAACTTATTCTTTGGCCTATGCTTGCAAAAAAAATCAGAAAGAAAAACAAACCAAATAAAGAAAAGTAAAAAACTGTATTTTAAAGATACAACATTTTATTCTACTACAAGTCATTCAATGACAAAATTGCCGACATTAAACTGGAATCATTTCTCCTAGTGCCATCATAGGCGCCTGAAAACAGTATCAAATCGCTTTATATGCGGTACTCTCTCAGATCGGCGCATCGTAAAATGAATCATTCCATATAAATTTAAAAATTTTACATAAATTTAAAGAACTTACTCAGTGTGTAAGCTCCTCGGGATTCTGGAGATTTCGTTGATTCTACAAGAGAACACTGATCACGAAATACAGAAAGGATGATTTTAGGAACTTAATGATTGCAATATAAGAATAATGAATGGAAAGTGAATTCACCCAAATAAAAACTGAATGCTTACCATCTCCTTCCGCTGAAGTTGCCTGAAAATTTTAAGACTTTTAAAAAACAATCACGTTAAACTGAGTAATAATATATGGTGTTTCTTCTTTGATCTCCCACAACAAAATTATTTCATATATTTCTGTCCCTTACCTGTTAAAAGCTTAATTTTTATAGGTTAAGGTCATACTTAATTATAATGAAGAATCAGTTCTTTCTACAGTTCCTGGCAAAGCTAAGCGATATGTTAGTTGAATGCTTTGTCCTGGTCTGCCATATCTGATTCTATTTGATTCTACAGCATTTCTATAATCTTAAAGTCCTAATATGAAAAGTTATGCATCAGAGAACTACTTTTTTTGGAACACCACAGAATGCTTCGCAGCCTTTTTAAAAATCAATTAAAGTACCTCCGCTCCTCCAACATATGTCGTTTTATCAAAAACTCCCTTGGTGTTCGGCTTTACGACACCGCGACTTCTTCTTGTTTGATATGGCTCCCTAAACAAATATTTTATTAGATAATTTTCAGCATCAGTTTTCCTCAGAATTGTTTCAAAACTCTATTTCATATTTTCAATCTATCATCAGCATATAGTTGATACACTACCAACGGCTGTAATGAACAATTGAATTGTTTTGATCATGTCTAGAATTTTGAATTTCATAATTTCATCTGCTGTATACTTTTAACTTATTAACGGAGATAACTAAATGAAATGTAATGAAAAGTAAAAATCAGATTGATGCCCCAAACATTTCAAATTTCTACAATTGTTTGATAATTCAAATAATTACATCCCGTTATACGCTATTTATTTAGGTCGAATCCTAACGTTTATTTGCTTCACAAAAGCAGAACTAAATGATGCTGAAGCCCAAAAATAAGTAGGTTTAGGAATTGAAATTTATTTTATTAATCCGAACAGCGGATCAGTATGCACTTCCCCTTTAGAACGTTTAAGTTTTATTCAAAATATGAATAAAAATTTAAACGACATCTTAGATCTTAGATCCAACAGACCTACTGGTAAAATCTAAGACAAACTGCAGCATCATGAGGAAAACTGAAGCAGCATTATGAAATCGAGTGTCGTAAACACCGTAACTTACAAATCTCTAATCTACAGAATGAAAAAAAAATTTAAAACTATTAAAAAATGAGCGTTTAAATCTTTTATAAGCCATCACCTTATGGATGTTTCTGCTTTTGGAACTACAATTAAAGGAGCTTTTCTTCCTGCCTTTATTTCGAAAGGTGTGTCAGGTTCTTCCTTTCCTTTTCCACGTTTTGATCTTCTCAAATTCGATTGTGTATCCTGAAAAAAATTTTTAAAGGGTTGGAAACTCAACGGAAGTAATTATTTGCACAATTTTAATTCGAAATTTAACGAAACAAGAGAATCACCGTTGTTTCAGACTGTTCTGTGACATCCATTTCTGCTTCCTCATCAACCGTCATTTTTTCTGCAAATTAAGCAAAATTCATGTCCACAACTTTTCTAGAAAAACCTATACATTACGAAATGAAAGAACATAAAATCTTAAACTCATTTTTCATCAAATGCTGACTAATTCTTTTTATAAACTAAGCATAATTAAAAAAGAAAAAATATGCATACCATGCACTGCAAAAATCGTAAAGATGCAATAAAAAAGCCTATAATTTCAGTTTTTTTTATTGTATCTTTACGATTTCTGCTACAGAACTCAAGAAATATCAAAGAACAAATCGTAAAGAAAATTTGAAAAAGATCTAGGCAAATCCTAACCTAATGCTTCGGGAGTGCTCCTTGCAGGTACTACTGGAAGAAAGATAAGCGGCTGCGTCTCTGATTCACTTTTTCCATCGCGCTGCTGTGCTGAACTACCTTCATCGCCGCTTCCAAAACTTAATGTTGGAAGCAAGCTCGTTTGCTTGGTAACTACTATGCCACTATTTACAATTTCTTTTAAATCAAAAATTTCAGCGGCCAGTTCTTCTACAGATTTATTGCAGTCTGGATCAGTAGCAATAGTATCGCAAAGTGATGTGAGATATTTCAAATATTTTTTCGCTGCCACAATATGCTTTAAAGACTGAGCTCGTTCTTTGAAAAGCTGTAAATCATAGCAACTTTATTAACAAGGTAAATTATTATTATTGTCTGGCCATTCAGAGAGCTCTGTCTGCTAGCACTGATGCTACGGCATTTCAAATAATGCCAAATCTTTTTCACATTACGGACAATGACTGCCGAATTCTAACAACACTTCGAAAATTCCTGAAAAGAAAGCCGGATTTAATCTAGAAAACTATAGTGAAATACAAACCTCGCACTGTAATTCAATTTGCATGACCAAGTTATAAAGTGTATAGCTGGAAAAATTCGATCGATGAGTAACATAATGAGGCTGGCCCGGGCCACCAACACCTTGAATTTCTCTGCTTTCAATTGAACGTATTGAACGGCTTTCACTAACACGACGATTGCACTGTTCGACCAAATTTGCTACCTAAAAAAATTTTATTCCATACTTTTTTATAATCAGTAGTTATCATCAAACAAATGATTTTGTACAATAATCTCTTATATTGTGGCGTGCAAGATTTCAATTGACTACTGACACAATCAGATCCCAATATAATTAGCAATGTCACAAAAGTTACTGAATTGGAATTATTGGAACATCCTGTTGCACTATCCCAGCGAACCTTCTATCAGTATTGTCATATTCTGTAACTTAAAGTGCTACTTATGTTTTTACTAGCTCTAAAACTTCTCTATTCCATAATTAAGGAAAGTTATGAAAAATAAGATTGCATTTTTTCATCAATGAATCCTTCATTCGTATGAATAAAAATTGAAAGAATTTAAGGCTTTTGAAAAACCAACAAATATTTTTTAACATTCATATTAATGGTTTACCTCTCGCTTCTCATCGTAGTCTGATTTGATAGTTCTGCCATATGTGAAGTGCTGACCAACATTTTGTTGTCCATATCGGAAAAAAGTATTTCTAATTCCAGAGTTGATTAAATGAACGATATTAGTATAAATATTATCTATACTGCTTGCAGAATGTATCTAAAACAAGGTGTTCCTCCCCTTTCGCCTTTCCAATTACATCGTAATAAAATTCATTAATCACAACAAAAATTTTCATACTATTTGGTTTATTACCTTCCTATAAATCTTGGTCTTTGCAAGTTTATCCGCTTTAGTTTTGATACTGCATTTTTTTCTACTTGTTCCTCTTGTTCAACACCCTCCTCACTGCCTTCGATACCATAATCAACATTTCGTTCGCCTTCGCCACCAACTGCATCTTCTTGTCCTGAAAAATGAGAAATGCATTTTATGAAGATAAATCATGACTCAAATCAAATATGAGAAACTAACAATTTGCATTCTTGCTGCAAATGCTTATGAGCAAGACAATGAATTTCGCATCTTCCTTTTTTCATTATCTTCATAAAATGCATGTGATACATCACAAGCAGCCTTGTCATTACCAAAAAAATGACGCTAACCGTCGTGTGCAGTATCAGGTCCTTCAGTAAATTCAACCACTGATGCAGAATCATCATTTCGTACATGAGGTGGGCGTTTGACGACATCAGTTGCGTAGGCATCTAATTCTCTAAAAATTCAATGAATTTTTGATTGTTTCAGCAAAATAAAATATGTGAGGAATGAAAAACAAATGAACATGGCAGATAAACAAATAAAACTACACTTACTGCAAATTTGAATCATCTTCTCTTACTCCCTCTTCAGACCACACACCGCCATTCTCTGAAATTTGACTTAAGTCCATTTGTGAAATATACAAATTCTACTTCCATTGCAGTGATTCAAAATATCTTTCACTGTTAGCGTAAAACTCATTATCGTGGAAGGTAACCTGAGAAAATCAAGAGATGCTGCACTGAGCACCATAAATTACCTTTTATTAAAAAGGAAACGCCATCATTAAAGACAGTTTACTTTTTTAATCTAACTTATACGCATTGTTTTTTCGAAAGCGATTTCTACTACATGAAGTGCTTATCACTGTCGATACGAAAGACATCATTACTGTGATTTGAATAAATGACATTCATCAATTATGATGTCGAATAACAAAAACCAGAGTGAAACAACAACATTCAACGATGCAATTGTGAAGGGCTCATTTTGATTTTTACTATTATAAGCTGCTTTAATAAAAGCATTGAATGAATTAATGGTTCATTTTAGCAACCCGACGGTATCCAAAGTAAGGTAAGTAAGGTTTGTTTTTATTGAAGACTGGAGTTTGTGGTAGATGGCAGCTGAGGTTGATTTTTCCAACAATATGTTTCATTTGACAGCTAATCTACCTATTAAAACCAATAAAAGTGAAAGGAATATTCTACGACTACAGCTCACCTGACATGATTTCACTTCCTATTTCACCTCTTCGTCTCAAAAGACGCGCGCGTTGTGCATGACTTTTCACCATTCCAGCAGTTCGTAAACGTCTCTCTTCCACTTCATGCATGAAAATTTCAGGAGTGAATGGAGCATCAACTGTTGCATCCTCATCTGCAACACAGTTGAAATTATTATCCATTATTCATTTTCTTAAGAACTACACAGTAACGAAAATCACTTACCGCTATGGAAATTATGATCCAGACAGTACTGTATTCGCAAAACTCGAGTTTCCTGTCGCGAAACTCTCTGAAAAAAGTTACCGTTTATTTCCTCTTCTTCTATCTACTTATTGGTTCATTTCTTATCGTAAAGATAAATTAAAAATTTTGGACGCCGTAAGGAGAATAATAATGACAAATCATAAAAGACACTCATATGATTTGCTGTTTTAACTGCAACATCTTCCAAAATCTTATAATCAATTCATATCATTCATATTACTTTCAAAAACTTTTCGTATAAATGTTTGAGATCTTGCTTCTGTATTGAAAGTTGTTTTGCTGGGTGACCTATCTCTCGTTAAAGTTGCAATGAAAAATTTCAAAAGTCTAAAAGTGTGTTTTGCATTAAAAATAAAATCAATGCAACCTATGTATTATTGTCAGGCCATATTATTCTTTACTGAGAGTGGCAAAAACATAATCAGTACGAATCGTTTTGTATATAGCACATGTTATTGTGGCCTCAGTTTCAATTTTTATCCAGCCAACCATAAAACTTTCCTTTACTACATCCTCTACTTCAATGCAACATAAAATCTACTCTCAACACTACATTATCCTTGTGATCCAAATGCACTTACTCGGTAATCGTATACTCGAACAAATGCAGTACAATGAAGACCATCAGAATTAACTCCATATGTTCGGCACCAGCGGTCGTCTGCAGCACAGAGAAAAAATAAGCTTTCATTATGCATTGAAAAACGCCGAATTTTGTATCGACTGCGTTGTTGAAGCTCACGCATCCATTGCTGCAATCTGATAATTTTACTACTAACTGTAAACTGAATAATTTATAAGTACTCTTACTTCGGTCATGTTTACTGATCTTTCATCCAAAACGGTATTATTCTAAAACTGCCGAAAGTTTATATCCTGACATTAAAATTCGATCTTTTTTTAAGCATTTCAATATTACTTTATCATCCCCAGTTGTTCCAACATTTTCCCCTTTTTACCAATACAGACTAAGCTGAAATGTTTTTTTTGGGATTTTTATTTCGATATCTAATTACTATTTTATTTTGGGTATAACAACAAGAAACCTCGAAAAGGTGTACTCCAGGAAACGAATAATATTGACACGTCGCCTCTCGTTGATGATCCTGCGATACATGATCCACAAAATTCTCCTGGGATGTAGTGTCCGCATCAGTTACAATTGATATACCGCATTCGATACATACTGACTAAACTTGTGATAAAATATTAGCATAGTGTTTGTTTTTATATCTAGAAATTACCTTTAGTCAAAGGGAAAAGTAAAAATTCTCCTCTGAGAATTTTCTAATCTGCTTTAACATTACAAGCCACCAATTTTGCCGTATGAAGACACATAGGCTAGATGTTGAGGTGTGAGCAAGCAATAATGAGAAGATGAAAATGCAAAAGATACGAACCGGTGGGAATGGACGCATTCTTCGAAGCATTGCAGGGGCGCAATCTGAATCTAATAAATTTATAGCGATAAAGTGCTCAAATCATTACAGAATATAGTCAAAACATGTCCTTCAACATGTCGAACTAATTTAGAGCTTTCATTACTTAACAAATCTCACTTTTATTACTAATGTTATTTATACTATACTACCTACACGTAACTATTGTAGGAATCAACTTCCGAAAGTGACAAACGAATTATAAGAAAAAAGCGTTACCTTTGGAATGCAAACCACGACGTCGCTCCGCCATTATTTTTTCATATTCAAATCGCCGACGATATACCTTGAAAAAATTTTAAATGACAGTCACAAGATTCGTTAGTTACATTCACTGAGATAAGAACTACTAATTATGCTTCAACTATTTCGATTAAACTACGAATAAAGTGGGATATGCAAGAAAATTATTCGACATGTATTTTTCTTCTATAGGCAAAGTACGGATAGGCTCACTATAAATCCTATATAGTCACCCTAGGCAATGCGTTTACCAATTAAGTAAAACAATGCATGATCTGCGGAATGACAATCACCTTTCGAAGCACCCTTAACAGGATCACTCTTCTGCCAAAATTATCTAATTCTACGGTTGATAGGAATTCTAGGACTAATATTCAGAAGACATGTTTAAATCTATAAGTAGAAAAAAATATAAAAAAACTCTCCTTTACAAAAAAAAAAAATATTTACGAGATAGATGAAATTTTGTCTTATTTATGAGACATAGACAAGATAAATATTTCCAGTTTTATGATTGTTGAAGTCACCAGCTTAAACAATTTGCATTTTTAACATTTTTAACCAATCATTGCTGAAAGTTGCTAAACATTCGGACATGTTTCAATACATCATAAGACCAACTTTCAATGAAACAGTTCTAACCTTGTATTCTCGATGTTTTGTCAATCTTTTTACTAGTGTATTCAAAGGAGGAAATAAGGCCAAAACATCCGGATTTTCAGCGGCTAGTTTTTCGACTGAAAAAGTAATATTATTGAAAAAAGTGATATATTACAGAACACTTGCAATACTATAAACCACTGATAAAAGGTTGTATTTTTAAAAAAGATGGAAATTTGATCACTAAATGTTTAAAAATAATACCAAAATGACTGTAAAGATCTTCTAGTGGATCATCTGTAAATTCCGCCATCAGACGCAGATCGTAAATAACAATGCGAAGCCGCACCTAAATAAAGAAATACATGCATGAACTTCGACCAATTTAAAATGTATATGGAGAAGTTATGATTAGTTATGATGGTCCGCAATTTATCCTAGTTATGATGAATGATCTGGTCTGCAATTTATCAAAAATAGCATACTTGCAAATCATCCGGTTTACATATAGTTAAATGATGATGTCCAGAAGAACGTAGTTCTGTCAATCCAGGAGATGTCCGTAAAGCCCCAGGACATCCTTCATTTACACAACGCCATTTTGTATAACTGATTTCACTCAACTGAAACAATACTCACATTCCTTTCATAATACTTATAAAGAATTTACGACACATTACTTCTGTGTCTAGATTTGAAATCAGGAAAGCAGTTTAATCAAGACCCCTAAAGATCATTAGAAGTAAATTCTATTTCTTACTAAAAAAATATTAAATCTCACTCTATATTTCAATAGCCATGGGATATGTTCCGAAACAATGGAAATGGAGTTGTTTCAGTTATTCATTTCCGAAATGCGTACTCAATGTAGGTCTTCACCGATATGCAGTCATTAAAAACAGGAATCAACAAAAATTATCGAGCACATTATTTGTTCCTGCTTAATAATAAATGATATGAAGGGAAGCGTCAGAGCTACTCTCCAATGAGTTAGCTAATTCTTCACAAATACGAAAAGCTATTGAAACTAACATCAGATGCAGCAACATAAAGGTGTCCATTCCAGGCGATTTGTGGACGACATCGCTTTGAAAAACATAAGATAATTCTTTCACCATTATCAAAAGTTATCGTCCGAGATACAAGATCTTCCAAATCCATTGTCAGACTTATCTAAGACATTAAATATTACCAATATCCTCCAGATAGCCATATTACATAAATTATTATTTGATAGCAAAAAACTGTAGAGTATGAACAGTTTGAAAGTAGAATTGGTATCACAAATCAGACCTCTCCAGTCACCGGATCCCTGATAACTTGATCAACTTCTCGATCAGCAAACATATCTGAGTGATCTTCATCGTCGCTATATAGACCATCCTCATCATTTATACATTCTTCCATATCGCCTACATCACTTCCGGGAGTTGGAGACATTGCTGGACGGCTTTCTTCCGTTTCAACAATTACTTCTTCGCTAACGCTCTACGAGAGGATTCATATATCATTGTCAAAATCGCGTCATAGGTCTTTATGTGCAAATTCTTTCGGATATATTCATAGCGAAAACCTCCAAAAGCAAGTACTAAATGTTTACCATATGTAGGCCGACATCTTGCTGTACTGTATCATCTTGTTTTCCTTGCTCTTGTATCCTTTCATCATATTCTCCGTGTTCACTGCCAGTGGCATCCCCAATTTGCATCAGTGCTTCATCCAGTTCATCAATAACCTCAAAATTTTATGCAATTTATGAGATTTATCGATCAATAATAATGAAATAGCGCTTTTCAATATCAGCCAATCTAACATCATTCAAATTTACTGCATGCTTGATATTCAGGATAAAGCATGCTTTACTTAGATGTCAAGGAATTTCTGGAGAAATCGTTTTTAATAAGTTTTGGGACTATAATTTAAGAAAGGGGATTCAAGCATAATGATATAATCTTTCTCAACACGGAATGTATTGGCTTACGAACAAACAGCTATCAACTGAAGTTATCATCTAACAAAAGGCTTGTTTACCTGACCAGAATCTACAATTTCCACTTCGCCACTTTCCATCTCTTGCTGGCTTTGTTCGTAATTACTTCCCGCATTAACAGAATCGGTCATATCTGTCCCTAAAATATGCAGATTTGATGCTTTGGAATTCCTTTTCTTATGAAAATTTGAAAAGGACAAACATAAGATAAGACAGTAATGAGCAATATTGATGTTATTCATTATCTAAATTCACGTTCTCTCCACTGCACATTCAATATAAATTCTATAAAAATTATCCTCCTCTCATAAAATCTATAATTAACTTGAGAACCAAAATTGAATTATGAATATTTGATATGAATTATGATTATCAGCAGCAATACTGCTTCTAATATTTACCCACTATCAAAAACAAATGTGTCACAATCAATTTATATTTCTGTCCTACCTCACAAACCTGACCAATCATCAATGTTCTTCCTTACTATTAAGTATTGTCATGAATCGCTAGAAACATCAAACTTTATGAATTTCCAAACAAACATATTATTTTTTTCAGATTCATCCAGTAATTTTTGCATTTTCAAATCTGCCTACTCTCTGGCCTCCTTCGATGTATCCGCTTTTTATATGATTTCACAATTCGACTACAGATCACTACCTTGACTAAGTAAATTATTTGAAGCGGTTGAGTGCTTATTTATACTGTAGATGTCCTATTATTACTTCATTTGTTAATAAGATTCCCCATGTACAGCAAGAGATACCAAAGTTTTCACAGCACCATGGCATTCCGAACGATACGAGCGTATCTCGAACGATGTAACCGTACCCTCAGTGATATCCTATTTCCCAAACGGAATGCATTGACAGTTGGTTACAAATGACCCTGGTGATATCTCTTGCTTGACCGAAACTGCCCAAATGATCCTACACGAAGATAAAAAAACCATCGCACCCCAATCTTTCGCACTACAAACGTTGCAGAAAGGAAATCGATTACATTGTTCCCCAACGTTGAGATGAAAGTGTTGCATTGCAGGCATGAAACGTCTTAAGACTAATTCTGAACGATACAGCCGCATAACATGGATTGAGGTGCGGTAAAGAAGGAATCAGCGCAGGGAGATTTTCGCTTGGTCTTAGTCTTAGCCGTAGGTATATCTCGGAAATTAAGTAATCCTGATATTAATACGAACCGCAATTTCTGTCATTGGTGCTATTGCAGCCATCACTACGGAACAGTAAATTTTGAACAGTCTGCTAGCAACATCTAATGTGTCTCCACTTCCTTTTCAGTTTTATTGCATTTGTGAACAGTCACAGCTAAACAAAATAAAAATCATTATTGCGAATAAAGCTGAAGGATGAGTGGTGCCTGTTTATTGCATGGTAGCAACACTACTTACCTACGACATTTTAGAATAACTCCAAATCCAGCGTTATTTCCTTTCAACAACTCCCGAACAATCATTTAGCATGCAAATCTCTTCCCTCTACAATAATCAGCTATTATTAGGATAGCATGGGTAGGAATATGTTTACGAGATGACACAATCATATATACAAAAATTGAATCATTGAAAAAAATTTATGAGGACTTGTGGGTCGCATTAATCGGTAAAGAAATTCGATTTAATGAAAACCTGCCTATCAACCAAGTTAAATATGGTTCTTGCATGCTGGAAAATTCGTGAAATGTGTTCCAGGAAATATACGATGCATATTGAAATCAGACGGCAGGTCAGTAGTTTTCAAAATCTACTGTGCAATTATTACTAATTACCAAAAGCACTGGCTGATAGATGATGAATTAAGAAATCCACAATCATTGTTTTTTCTAAAAACACAGGAAGACATCAATGATGACTAATTAAGTGAAATACTTTTCTGAAAAGATCGATATAAGATATAAAAAACTGAAAGGAAATGAAGCTCAATTGCAAACCACTGCCAAATTACCAGTTGATTTTACAACGCAGGAATTACAAGGGAATTCTTGTAAGAAATTAGTAGATAATGACGCAAGCACAAAGATGAAAAAGTATTTCACTAAAAAATAAGTTGTAAGAAATGCTATACGTGGCTTATCCCTATACTAGTTTTCTTTTTTGATATTGCTAAAATGAATTTCCCGCACTTTCGTAAATTTAATTCTCACTGGAATCTAATTCCTCGCACATGAAAGAAAAATCTCCGTTTATTCAAATGCAAAGAACTATGCTACTTAAGAAATTGATAGGAAAAGTGTGATGGTAATCGGATAATCATCGTAATAGATGTTATGATACAAGCTTTGTTCATAACGTTATGAAATTGATTTTTGTCAGTTTTTAAAGAATCTACTGTGGCGTTGATGACGGCGGATTGCCCCATTGTGGCGACGTTGATGACTGCAGATTGCCCCATTGTGGCGGCGTTGATGACTGCAGATTGCCCCATTGTGGTGACATTGTCGATGAAGGAAATTGACTATATGCTGCAAAAAATATTGAAATATGTACAAACTTCCATCTTTTATTACAGTGGAAATCAGATGCCTTGGTAAAAGAATTCTTTTGATAAAACATAAGAAGTCATCGTCAAAAGACGTCTTTCACAAAAACACAAAATTTCGAATGAGTTGCAAAGGGTCAAATTCATCCCAATTTAATGTTTCATAATCGGAAGTTCCCTCTGCAAGTAAACCGCTCAGCAAACTATAACATGGCTTATATGCTCCCTTCAAAAAAAAAGAATTTAGACTTTGAAATTACTATGTAAAGGAGGATTGAAAGCTCCGGGATACGTCCCAGGATATGCAACTGGATAAGGTGTTGTGTAATTTTGATTAAATTGAGGCTGTGGCAGATAAGATGATTGCGGAGGTTGATATCCATAAGGTGCCTGAGCTGAAATTAAGCGTAAAAACTGAGATTTTCGCAACAAATTGCTGTAGTGTAGATGAGGCTTGAGATGATGCTAAAAAGTGCTTGTAGATGAGGCTAAAAAATGAAGATATTTATAATAATAGAAACGGTTTGTCAAGTTGGTTTCCTAAGTAATAAAGTAAGAAATCTTACATTCTGCAAGACATGCGGAATTAAAAAGAATAAAAAAATTGTTTTCTAAAATTCCTAACATAAGGAGGTTTGATGATTCTATTATCGTAATTTATTTCATTACCAAAAGGTGCAGATGGTTGTTGCTGCTGAGGAATGCAGGACTGAGGTTGATAGTTCGGATTCTGAGGCGGTATGGATGGTGCTTGTGATGCTGCAAAATGCAAATACGTCCATGTATATCTTTGCACCCGTAAATAAAAATAATTTAAACAAAATGGTTTTTCAAACATGTTTAATGTATCAACGATATGAGCGCGAGATAATCGAAGTGAATGCCATTTTATCAATAATGATTTTCCTTATCAGAATGTCTCTTTGTCTCCATGAATAAAAAATAATTTCTATTATTTTGAAATACGCAACAAAATATACCGAAATTGATAATTTAGGTGGAAAACTGTACATTTTTTAACGCTATTACAATTAGATTTGCTGTCCTCAAAAAATCAAAACAATAAATCAAGATCAAAGACAAATACGGACTAACAGCAACTAGTAGTGAAATCAATAGACCTTAAAATTAAACAAATAAGTCAATGTAATCACCCAATCAAGTTATATTACTTTTAGGGACAATACGACTACATGAACTGCTGTCTTAATAAATGATACTGTGAGAGAAAAAATCAATGTGAAGTTTCAAGTTATCGCTAGAAGATATAAGGATTTTTAAATATAGAACTCAACATTATACATGTAATTTTAAAGCGTGAATGGAGATGACCGAATATTAAAAAAGGGAATAGTACCTTGAAGGCTGTTAACATAACGAGGAGGTGGAATTGGCGGTTCTACATCGAACGGATTATTTGATGAGGATGCATTTGATGAAGCTTTTGGTGGGGGTGGTCGAGGAGGTGCACTACTATTTGAAGAACCTAAATTATCATCCAAATAAGTAGTTAGCGGTAAACTGGATAAAATCATTTATCACCTGCACGATTCTTTGATTTTTTTCTTACAGTTCTTAATCTAACATTTTCATCTTATTTACATTTCGTTTACACTAACCGGAAACAATATTTTGTTGCAATTGCTTCATCAGATCTTCTTTTTCGGTCTGCCGAGCGAAACAAAAATCAGACACTTTTTGTTGTAATCGTAATAGTAGAGGAGTCAAATCATTATAAAACTGAAAGTAGAATTGATACATACTAGCATAACAAAAAAAAAAAAAACAAAATATACTTGTATAACAAAATAGTTGAATAGTAAGTAATTCAGGTATCACCAATTCTAGTGGTGATATCAAGTTCCAAATATTGATTACACTTTACCTTTGTTCCTTCATCCAAATTCGACTTAATCTCTAAAAATTTATCATGCCCATTAGCCAATATCTTCAAAATCCGTTCACGTTCAACAGCACGTTTGCTGGATGTTTTTTCGGAACCAAACTTCTTATTCCAAAACTGAAAAATGGATTAAATGCTACAAAAAGACTACCTAATTTTAACATCAGATAAAAGCTTAAACAAAATAAGTACAGTTAAGACACGAAAAGACATAGGCCAAAGGAACAGACACAAACAGATAAAACACAAACCCACTCCAACAGTGCCATGAATAACGATACAAAAAAAATAAATAATACCAGTCACTGCTTACCTCCACTTGTGCCAAACAATCCTCTTGCTTTTTAATAGTTTCATTTACTTTGGCTTTTAATGGGCCATATATTTCTGCAATTTTAGCAGTAGAAATCTCTTCTTCATTGATAAATTGGTTATCGGCTAGCGCTTTCAGGAAAATAGAGCTCATATCACAACGAACATTAGTGAATTCTTTTTCTAACTTCTCTCGTTCAATCTAAAATTCTTTTTCAAAAGAAAAGGAAGAATTACAAGCATAAGGTAAATATTAATTCCAGTTATGGGTACCGTCGAAGGAAAAACTTCATTAATTTGTAGATGTTCTACTTCTGTTTTTAATTTTTTCGGCTGTAACATCATTATATCGCCATTTATAAAAAAGCAAATCATACGGTTGATCAACAAGCAAACCAAGCGGCAAAAAATTTGCTGGGAAGAGAGTTACGAAACAGGATTTTTCGCTTTGATAGTCTAACTCAAGTAGGGTTAAGAAAACAATGGCTTTTTCACGTTCAGACCTTACCTTGATTTCTTGTACAACATCCATTAAACTTCTAAGTTTTATCACGGCTTCCGAATTTGTTTTAGCATTTGAAGAATCAAGAAACGGTATTGCTGCTGTAAAATCCTGTTATATATTTCGAGGTAATTGATGTTGCCACTAGATTATGATTATGTGACAACTTATGTTCATATAAATTCTATGTATTGCTATAAAAGCTACGAATATATATATATAAAACGAGCAGCAGAACGACTACTTCCTACTTCGAGCCTATAACTCTCTTTAGTTCTAAAAAGAATAAAAAAAACACAAGCAAGCACTTATTTTAATTCAGGTTCAGTTGTACTAAGCAACTTGATTCCTTCTCTATTCTCTTCCAGTTTCTGCTTGACCATTTCGTCCGCATTGGAAGCTGCATGAAGAATGCCACGATATTTACCACATTCCTGGTGAAGTGGAGCTGTAAGCTGTTCAGAAGCCATACGTGTCCACTTATCTTTGAACTGTGATCGCAAACGATCGTCGTTTCCTTTTTCTTCATTAAGCAGTCGCAAGGTCTAAAAAATCCCATGGAAGGAACAATTTTAAAAACATAAAAAATAAACGAATAAACGATAAGAGACACTACGGTTCAGCCTTATAATTTTATTCATTGAAAAGATTGGGCTAAAAGGCTATTGTGATGATTTAAAATTAAGAAAAGACAGTGCACACCAGGAAATATAGCAAATAGAAATGAATATTATAGAATTCTCGTATAAATTTGGAAAATTCACTTCATCCAAAATTTCTTGGTTTCTTTTATGAATATTTGGCAAGTCAGCAATAAGATTTAGAAGGACATCAATTCCACCCTGAGATTTAACTTTAGAGGATTTTTGTCGGATAGATTCTGGCAATGCTTCGTTATTCGTCACGTCATCCAAAGCAGCGGGTAAATTTAACGATGCCAATATCCTATAATGAATCGAACAACTCATGGTCAATAAAGATCAAACACAGATGCTAAGATATCTCTTAGCTCTTGCTACATGCTAAGATATCAGATGCTAAGATATATTTAAGATAGAGATATCTTAAATATCTCCTATCAATCTTTCATAAAATCATATATAGCTTTTAAATCTGATTCTTCCTCTCCTTTGCATTTGCAAGGGTTGACGCTGAAGCAAGAATCTCAAAATTAATTTACCCATTCATTATTTGAGTATGTTCACGGAGACGACTAGTTTCCATATTGATAACTTCTGACTTCCGAGCATCAAAAGATGCCGTAGCTTGATGTACTTGGACCGGTATAAGGCTTGAAAACATGTCTGCAACAATGGAAATTCTGGGATCAATCTCTATAAGCAACAAACGAAAAATTAGAGAGGATTCAAAATTAGACATTAGTAACATTCTAACTACGGAGAATTGGCTGTAATATTAACTGACACTTACTTTCGTAAAATAAAATGAAATCGTTGTGTAAATCATACCTTTAAATCGTGGCGTCATTGGAAAAGTAACCGGTATGATTTTAGCAACCGCAGCCTTAGGTAAAGGTGGCAAACTTCGGAAATCAGCAACTCTCTCGTGATACTAAAAATAAAACGGCCAAATAGAGAAATTTTTTTTGCTAAGATTTTTTTTTCAGGCTGAGATATTGCAGAGGCATATGTTGCTAATAAAATTACTAAATCTATTACCTGAAATGCTTTCTTTCTCCATAAAAAGTTAACTATTGAATCACTGAATTTCTCATCAAATAATTGAATAATAAAAAAAGAAACAAAACAATAAAAGCAAAAAACAACAAAAATGACACATCAACTGGTCCATCAACGACATTACTAAAAGAAATTCTAAATTTTAAGAAGCTAAGAAATTATAGAAAAATTACAATGAAGTCATTGTCCTTTTTAGCTGTTGCATATGCTTTTTCAATAGCTGCATTTTGTATATCGAATGCTCCATGAGGCATATAACTGACTGCCTGTTGCATGAGAGACCGTGATTCAATTAATCGACTTAGCTGTTCACCTTAAATTCAAGCATATTTATGAATGAAGAAACTTTCTTCTATGATCCAAATAAAAAGCACGATATCGAAATAACCTCAGAGGAAATCATAGAGAAGGTTCAAATTTTAAAAACATATTACGTAGATGTTCCATAGAGAAAAAAGAATATGATTGCCAGGTTCAAACTCAGATTTATCAAATTCATTGTTTTCCAAAATTTAAATGCTATTTCGTATTTCGGTAATTTTTGAAATAGATGAGTATATTTCTCATCACTATTGTAGCAACAAACCTATATTCTTCGAATCTGCATTGTCCATTGCTTTATGATATTGAGAGAGAGCTGAAAGTCCCAAAGCCTTACCTTTTATAGTATTTGTCCATTCCTGCAAAGTGATGTCCATATATAAAAAAGAAAGATTATAAAAACGTCCAAAAGTTTTGACACAATTTGATAGCTTCTAGTAAGAATAATCATTTTAAAAAATGACAATGTTATACGTGGGAAAACGTAATCAAAAAATCATGCAGACAGCAGAGAAGTTATCAAATTATCATACAGGGATGAATAAATTGCAAAATTTCAATCGAAGCTATGCAAGCAACATATATAATATTAATAACCTTGTCAAATAAACCTCTAACAGCATCTCTTTGCAGTTGCTTCTGAGATTCTTGATAATACTCCGCGCATTGTGCTGCTAATTTCGTCAATGCAAGTGGCTTCATTTTATCTAAAAAGTGGTCCAATTCTTCCAAAACAGAGCTGCATCGTACATAAAGAAGTATTATTATCTCCTTACTTGTTTTCGTTCACTTCATCAACGAAAGCATGAAAGAAACGAACCTTTTTCAGCTTTGATGTAGATCGCTTCCTGTGCTTGAGCTAGCATAATTATTGAAAGTACTGACAATGTATCAGGCATAAGATCCGGAGTTGGTTCCTGGAAAGGAATTGCTATATTAGCAGTTCACGAGAATGTAATCCTCGTTTCTTCAATAGTATTTCGAAAGTGACAAAGCAACCGTTGAATCAACTGCTGAACCACCAAATCCTACTAGGATATTGCATGTAACTTATTCCCACTCATCAGATAAAATTAAGTATTAACAAAATTAATGATTAAATAACCTAATATGTAGCAGTCACATTACCACAAAAAGTACTTCTGATAAAATCATAATCAAGTGATGACTACACACTTATATCAATCAGTGAATGAAATTTTATGATACAGCTAAATAATGAAACATTTCCTCGGAACCTATAAGCACCTTGCCAGATCAAAGAAACTAAAAGAAAAAGAAATAATATATTCCTTTATTCCTATATAAAATGACAATGATGGGTTCAGTTTCAAAAACTGCAAAAAATATCGAACTTGTTGTACAATCCCCAGGATCGTATCCTTCAGATGTGCAAAGATACCAGCTGACTGTTGAAAAAATTTTGCTGCTGTTTTGAGTTCTTCGTCAGTATGCATGGGTTGAGAAGCCGCAATCTCAGACATCAAAGCGCCACAATTGAATAATACAGCAGCTCTTTCAAATGCACCATCACTTAGAGCTGAAAATCCAGTTATATAATTCATATCAGATTAATTGAAGTAAAGCTCCTTTATCAAAAAAAAAGCGTCAAGGTGCGCACAGGTCGATGCTCTAATAAAGATAAGGTTCATCTTGTTCTAGCTACCTTTTAGTAAACGTATCTTCGTAGTGCTTGAATTGAATAAAGGAGTATGAAAAGATATATAAACATACTCAGTGAAGCTCGGCCAAAAAAGAGTGAGCCTTTATCGAAGGCATCTTTCCATTTAAAGTTGATAGGATTTTGAGTCGCAGTAATTGGTATTTTGTTTTCAATGGCCACCAGCTGATCATAATATCTATAAATGCTTGAGCTGTGAAATATGAATTATCAAAACTGCAGAAAGAACAAAAATGATATTTGATTTTGCCACTGATTAGTCAGAACTATTAATGGCTCTGATCATCCCGATTTTCTCTGATTCATAAATTGTTCCAGATTTCATTCTGGACAAAGACGGAATGTCCTAGCCGGGTTACAGGGCAATCAATATATACCTAGTCAGGACATCCAGCGCACTCTGATGTTTATCCAAGGGTTGATTGCAAGCTTTGTTTCGCATCTTATTCAGTTCTTGCATGGCTTCACTAATTTCTGAGCTTAATTCACTCGCTGATTGATAAATATTCTCGACATAACTCGTTAGTGGTTTCACTAAGTCCACTTCGTTCGTATGTTTCAGCGGCACCGCCAGAAAAGATGACATCTTTTATATCTAGAAATTTTTGAAATCCATTAAACTTCTGGAATGGAAATCCTTACGGCGAAGTTTTATTGGAAGCAGGAAAGACCAACGATCAGGCAAGCCCTCAGAGAACCAATAGGGCCGCTCAACCACTGGTAATTCATCTAGTAAGGATGGAAAAGACTTTCTGAAATTTTGAAATATTAAACATAGCGAACAAAATGTAATCATTTAGAGGATAAGAAGATCGAGGTAGACAAACAATAGGATTAAAGAGAAACAATGATCAATGCTTGTTGTCACGCCACGTTTACATCAATTAATATGCAGAAGAGTAACAATAGATTGTTTTCATATACTACGCGTAAAGAGTGAAAGAGGAAATTCACAAATCAATCAAATGATCATCACATTCCAACGATGGCTATGATATTGCTTTACAGTACCATCTGATTGATTTGTGAAAGCAGAGTTCTCACCGATACACATCCCAGCTATGACTATGATTAGGAGGAATATCAATGGTTAGATTTGATAAGAGACAGGTGGAAGAAAGGGATGAAGAGCAAGTGACAACCAGTAATGATAAGCGATGACAAAAATATCCACTCATGATAATCACATGTCTACGCCTGAGCTGAATACGGTAGATGATCTCTGTCGGGTTAATGTTCAAGTTGCTCTGCAAAGCGCAACTGGAACTCTGGTCTATGTCAATTTTGAATGTTAAGCGTAGCGTAGCGCGTAGTTAAACGTCGCGTCTACTATGATGGCGTACCATATGTTATCCCCGTCATTCCAAGTTTATCATATCATATGTATCTGCATAATGTACAGATTTGTTTTCGTTGTGTAATATTAGTATCTCATAAATCGTCATTATAATTGCGGGTAGTCATAAAAAATTGATCAGTGGTCTGTCCATTTTCATTCAAAAATTATGGAGAGAAGCTCTCATTTGTCAATGTGTCAATTTTTTCCAGTATATTGACTAGAGTGTATCGATTGAAAATGTGGCTGATCATTAGAATTATTATGAAAATGAAAAGAATTAACTGCTTCTGAAGTGTTTCTAGCTTTCAGATGACTTGAGAATTCTTTTGTGATACGAACGGTAGAATTGAACCGCGGATATGAGCTATTTTCTGCATCTGAAGAAATGATATCTGAGATTGTGAGATAGCAATGATGAAATGAGGTCACTTTTGAAGAATTTCGTCAGCTTTAATTTTCTTTTTGCTGTTGAAGAAGAAAGGACAATTTTTACTTTGTTTGTTATATAATAGGTAACACAGTTTTATATATTCAAACAATCTTAGACATTCTCAGTCGTTTGATTCATTATATTCCACTTAGAAACTCTCCTATTCACATATATAAAATGTTCCGAATATAAAATTTGTGCATCACTGCAATCTCAGCCGATTGTAATTATACGATATAACTTAGTCGATGATATTTGTACATTACAATACTATTAATGACAGCTGCACATTGCCGCAATACTAATCAATGACAATTGTACATTGCTGCAATATTAATTGATGACAGTTGCACGTTCTCGCTTATTGGTGACAATTGCACACTGCTATTATTATTAACCAATAATCGAGATATCAGGAATCAAAACTGAACAGGTATGAATGGATAACCAGGTTTGATAGTTGCTTAAACTTCATTTTCGTTCTATTTCAAATATTGATGCTTAGAAAGAGAAATTTTCTTATCGATGCATATAAGTTTTATCCAAAAATATTTTTCCAGATGTCTAATTAAAATATCTCCAGAATGTTACCAAACAACTCATATTAACCGAATTTATCTTTAATGTATACGAAAGTGAATGAATACAAACGGAAAAAAAGAAATGATGGAATATTTGAGTAGAAGAAGACTTTCTAAGTGGGATGTAATTGATCAAACAACTGCAAATTTTGCTCTTCGCAGAGAGCATTTAAAAATGTCTGAGTATGTCTATGATTGTTTGACCTCAGTATTTCATCGTTAAACAATTTCTCAAGATGAAATACTAAAAAGATGATTACTATGATTATGAATGAAATATAAATATCATAAACATAAAAGATAATAAAAATATCTTTTCAAATGTCATTTCTTTTATTTCATAATAATACTTATCAGGAAATAAAAGAAATGACATTTTGAAATTCGAAACTATTCTTGCAGGAAATTGCATAATGAAATTGAAATGGAAATCAAAGCAATGCTATCTTGTTATCGAATTTTAATTTCAATTAATGGATAATGAAAATGGAGCAAATGACAATCAGATAAATTGAAAATGTTTTTAAAGATCATCCAAACAAGACATAAGTAAAAAATAATTTGCAAGAGAAATGATTTCCTGTTCAAATTGACGAGGATCAGGATTGCCGGATATTTACATGTAAATAAGTATATAATTGTTATTTCTATGTTTATATTCTTTCGATATATTAAAAAAAAAGTTGGCTGTTTGGAAATACACTTTTAAAACTTATGAACAGTAATATAAAATTGTATCGAAATATTTTCCATTAAATTTGTTCGTACAATTTTTGTCAAATTGTTTGAAACGATTGAATAAAAAAACTGATATCAAAAGTAGATTAAAGTCTATGGACATAGCATGATTTCTCTTTACAGGAGTTTCTATCAGAGCATTTGAAGCATTTGAACAGTAAACATTTTTTATTATTATTCTCTTTCAGATTACTTTATTACTTTTCTTTTCTTACCTTTCCCGTTTACTTTTGTTAAAAACGCTCGATGGAAAGTAAATTCGAAAATTTTGGAAACGGTCAAAAACATTAAATCAAAGAAAATTAAAGGTAAGATATTTTAGGACTTTAAATATAAATTTAAGCAAATTGTTAAAAGAATTTCTTTGAATGGAATCCCCCTCCATATTAAATTTTTATTTCAATTTGTCGAAAATTAGTTATAAAAATTGTTAACATAAAAGCAATAGAATATTATTTATTGGACGCTTTGAAAATCTTTCACTGCAGGAGGTTTTAAGCAACAAACCTATTCAATAATAATTCTCAGAGTATTCTCAAAATGTGAAGAACAACCTTACCTTTTTCATCCTTGACAATGAATTTTTATAAAAAAGTTTTTTCTTTGTAGGCCACATTTTATCAAATTTATGTTAAGAAAATCATCTTATCATCGACTTTGAATCAAGCTATATTAAGATTTCTCGACAAATAATTTCAATTCTAAATTTTTCTAAGATCAAAAAGCATGTCAAATAGTTCTATCATCTGCGAATACACGAACTGATGCACGGACAAAGGACTATTCAAATGTAATGAATGCGACAAAGGATTCAAACTTTCCAATAATCTTAGAAAATGCAAACGGATGCATGGAGACGAACGAGCATTCAAATGTAATGAATGCAATAGTAAATTCAATTGAAATTTGAGAAAGCACGAAAAGAAGCGTGAATGTCTTAATGTGATATTGAGTTCTACGGTGAATTCCTTCTACATCAGGCAGCAGAAGAAGATGCGACATCTTCTGCATAGCTTTATTAATACAACAACTAATTTCAACCGTAGGATTTATGAAATTACTATATTTGTGATGGCTTAAATTAGTTAAACTGGATTAAATTTTAACTTCAATTATATTTTACCTGTTATTTCTCTGTATTTTTCTCTGAAAAAAGACTGTAAAAAATTGTGTGAAAAATTTTGAATCGAACAGAACTTCTTCAATCATTGCATTCATTTTATCACATAAATTTCCATCTATTATTTTAATTCATTGTGACAATTACCTATGCGTCATAGGTAACTGTCACAATGAATTAAAATTTTGTTCTATCGATCAATGTTCCTTTTTTCAATTATAACATTTGTCTATCGATCAATATATTTTTCACTTATAATTTCTTTGTGCTTTGCAAATCAAAAACATAGATTTATTTTTCTTAATACAAATATTAGCATTTTATATTATATTATTTACCTTTTTTTTCCTCTTAAAAATTTGCATAAAATTTGTACAAAAATCTTTTTGGTTTTAAAATCGTTGAAAATTTAAATAAAAATTGTATAATATAAAATACTAATATTTGATGTAAAATCATTCATTACTTCCAATGTAGAAAAACTACAACAACAACTATTAAGTGGTTTTCTACGTTGTTGTTAAACTTTTCGAAATGTAATTTAATTTGCTAAATTAAACTTTTTATAGCGAATAATTAATTCATACAAATAAACAATGAGTAATAATGTGATAAGGAATGTAAAGTAATATCAGAGCAGAAGGATTTTTTCTTTTGTGGAAAGAAAAGTTTTCGAAAAAGTTTAGGGAAATAAATATTCAAAAAAGAAATGTCCAGCATTTTTATAAATGATTATGTGAACTAATTTATAAAATATTACTGCATCATATTGAAATGAATAAGAGAGAGAGGGAGAGAGAGAGAGAGAGAGATAAATGCATAAATTCCTGAATGAAAAATACAAAGGCTAATTATACAAAGAAAAGAATTGAATTGAATTGAATATATTAGCTATTATTTATTATACAATGCAAAAAATGAAAATGAAATTTCGAAATTTACAAAACTTTCAAACAAAATTTCATTTCTATCCGATAATATATCGTCAATGATCCTTTAAAAAAGAACTAATCAATACCGAAGAAATTTAAATATCTGACAAATCATTGCTTATTTTGATGGAATTGTTAAATTTTGTTATTTAATAAAATAAAAGATAAAATTCAATCATAAATTTTCTAATACCTTCTCATCAAAGAATTTAAAATTCCATATATTACTGGAAGTTGTCGAAAATCTTCATTGCTGCTAACTATCAGAAATATCTTTTATTTCTCTCACAATTTTATTTCCACAAATCATTTCATTCTCATTCATAAAAATTTTTAAAGCTAAATTACTTCTCAAATTTCTTCATCGATTATTTCCATCATTTGCCGGGTAGTTGCTGTTAGCTAAAGATATCACAACTATTCGGTTCTATTCCTGAGAATTATACAAATTCAAAGGTCGTATATGCAAATAATTAATTAATCAGAGAAATTATTCCTTATTTTTAGCAATGAAATCAACAAGTATTGATAAAAATTTAAATTTTATATCAGCACTTAAGCGCTACTGCGTGGCAGTAGCAGGTGGAAAAAAAGAAGCCAATATTGTGAAACTAATGGTGAAATTCAGAACGAGTAAGCTCTTAATAGCTGAATATTGGGAAATCGTGAAATTTAAAAATTTTGAAAATTAAGCAGGCAAAAAAAAAATGTAAAATTATAGTACAAAAATATATGTGCAGGTAAAGTGAGACATAAAATTAGCTGCAAGTATGAACTGCTGCCGTTAAAAAACATCCCTTAGAATCAAGGAATTACCTAAAATATAAGTTTTTCAAGTAGCCTGGAATTGGAATATACACATGAATAAATTCAGGAAAATTTCCATAATTAATTTCTTTTCTAACCCATTAACTGATCAGAAGATCAGTTTGATTTTTAAATCTTACCTATCTCTTTTCCCTTTTTCAGATACTTAAACACTTAATTTTAAATCAAACTGGTCGAAAGATCAAAGTAATCATCCAAATACAAAAAAAAATTAAAATTTGAAATTTCTTATCGCTCAAATGGAAGAATCTGGAATGAACTTGATTACATCTAATCAAAATTCCTCTTCCATACACAGAGAAATAAAATTTGATTAAATTTGAAGGAACAGTGAAAAAAACAAAATTCACAGAACATTAACAGTATATAAAACAAATTTGAATCCTTGATGTCCATCAGAGAGATCAACGATTAACGACTCCGTTCTCGAGATGAATTGAAACAATTTAAAATTTAATTCACTTCTCTAAACATTTTTCTTTACCCTTCCCCTTCGATTTTTACAATTCTTCAAATTTCAAATATCCATTACACTTAAATTCTTTCTTTTAAATCATCAGAATTCAATAATTTAGAATGAGCTGTCAACTAGCTTGCGTTCTCTTCATAAAGCATGAAGCAGAAGGAATCAATAACAAAACAAATAGCGAGTGAAAAATTAGAATAAATCAGATTTAATTAAAAATTTAAATCAGTTGAAAAATAACTGATAAATAATATCAACATAATACATAAAAGAAACGCCGATAACATTAAGTTGCCTAAGGATGAGGCTGAATAGCACGAGTAGATTCATGCATGTTCACGGCGGTCATTTGCGAACCGACTAATACCATTGGCGGTTGTGTATTGGCTGTTATTCCTCCTTGTATCATACGACCATTCCCATAACCCATTCTGCAAAATGGAAATTTATCCTATAGAGATATGATTAGCCAATTCTTGATCATTCACTGTGGTCAAGCTTCTTATCTTATCTCTTCTTCTAATCATTCTCCGTCAGCTGTTGCGTATTCTCTCATGTTATGATGCATTAATTGATGATTAAATTTGATAATTGGCGCTACTTTCTGTTATATTCCCGTTATGATGCGAATATCTCTTAGATGTTGCTAATGCAAAAATGCTGTATGAACGGGATATATATAAAATATGAAAGAAATGGTAACAGTAAAAAGTTGTGTAACTAATATCTGCCATATAGGCCAATAGTAGACAATAGAAATGCCTTAAGAGTTTAGATCTAATCGTTTTTCATATTTACCGATAATATTTTCAAGCTCAATACAAATTCATTTCAGCATACTGAATTTGATTAAAACTCACAAATTCACTGGCGATGTACCATTCTGCCACATTGACCGATTGTTATCGGCCATTGCTATACTTTCTTCTTTCAATTTCAATGTGCCATTTGTTCGCCTATTATTTGTCTATAATAGATCATTTCATTAATTCGAATACTTTCAATTAAATTTCAATAATATAATAATTCATACTTAATCTTAAATTAGAATACAAATACGAAACAATCATTCAACAATAATATTTACACAGCGAATGTGTCATTAACAATGAATATTTCTTTCTATTTTTAACATTTTTACAAATTTAATTTAAAAAAATTCAAATGATTGTTTGTCTTAAAAATGTGTGCATCGATCATTTAATTGATTTATTAGTAATTAATTTTCTCAAAATAAATATTAAATTCAAATTAATAGTTTTATTCATTATATGCATAAAATAACGATGTAAGTGAGATTTTTGCGTTTACGAAAAGATAATTCTTTTTTTACGATTTTGAAATTTATAATAAATTTGTTCATATCAGATATGATTTTCTATTTAAGTAAATTAGTATATTAATGATTTTAATTTGAAGAAATTTAATAATTTTACAATTTTACATTGTTGTAAAATATATTTGTGATATGATTATTTTAGAATGATTATTTTAGTGATTATTTTTTAGATATAAAACAAAGATTTTTTATTAAAATAATTAACATATTAAAAGAATGAAATTATTATATCAGTGACGAATTACAAATGTTTTTTTTTCTTTCTTCTAAAGAAAAGGAAATGATGAAAATGTCGTAATAACTGAAATTAAAATTATCACAAAATAATCATTCTAAGTTTCAAAAGGGAAAAAAAATAGAACTAACAGCGATAACAATAAATGCTATCAATAGTATCGTTAATATACCAATAGCTATACAACCTCCAATAATATATGATGATGTATTATCTGATGTATAACCTTCGTGTACTCTTTCAACATAGTTCTTTGATATAAATCCTGAAGAAGTTTCACTTTTTAACTATTAGTAATATTAATAACTAATTATCATATTATTAATAATTGCCAATGATTATTAATAATCAATTATCCTAAATACCTCATTCATTCCAGTATTTCAACTTAATTTATCGATTTATTGAATTATCTAGATTAGTGATAACAAAAGCGCCTAATTTTTAGACTTCAATATTTGAAACTTTGAAACTTCTCACCATCAAGTACAATCGATCGCGGATCCACATCATTACCACCAATTTGTAAATCTTTGGCAGTAATCTGCTGTTCGAATTCGGTAGCCGACTGTTCCATATCATCAGGTTTTGTTGATGTATAGACAATACCGTCCACTATCACACTACCTTTCAAAAAGTTTACCAAGTGGATTCCACTATATATATGCCCAAATATTGATCCAAATATTTCTTCGAGCTGTAAAGAATAACCTGATGAAGATATATAGTATACACTTAAAATTTTTTTGAAATTACGAAGAGCTATTTAAAGTAAGATTGGTTATCACTTTAAGGATACTCATGGAAATTATTCATAGCGTAAATGTGCAATCAATAAATTGATGGAATTTTATTTAGCATTAAAAAAATTGGACTTTTCAAATCGTTATACATTCCCGATAATCATAAATCCTTCAGAATTCCTCATACATATCAGGAATTCAACATCACATGGAGAAATATTAAATTGAAAGAGATATCGGTCAATGACGCTTATCATCTTTGTATGATCATAATGTGAGCCTATTTGGATCTATGTAAAATACAATTATAATGTATTATCATAAATTTACATCTGGTAGAAGTTGATCTTGTAATTTTTTGTATTTCCCGCTATTTGGATCACCGAATTCTGGGATATAATCGATATTGGTAATACGAAATGAGAATGGTACCTTATAAGCTCCTTCTTTGGCTAAAAATAATTAAATTTCAATTATTTAAAATTCTTAAATTATATTCTAAAAACAGAGAAGAAAAAAGAGAATGATGAAAAATAAGAAAATGAAAAAACTTTTTGATTTTTTAATGCAAAACAAATATTCTTTCTAACATATATTTGGCATAAAACAAATGAAGAAAAATTTCTCTCTTTCTTATATCTTTAATGATCTCTCTCTCTCTCCCTCTTTCTCTTTCTCTTTTCAAATTATATATTTTAAGAATTTTATTATTCCAAAAATACAAATGATTCATTTTTATAATAAACAAAAACAATATTTGATGAAATTAAGAGGGGAAAAAGTAATTTCAATTAAAGGTGGATTGCAAAATTTTATGATAATATCAGTAGGGTAGATGATCTTTCATTTCGCTTTTTTTAACACACTTATCAATTGAATAATTTCTTATCGATCTTTTATTGAAAATCTTTCTATATCGTAGGAACAAAATAATAAACTATATTATAAGGCTTAGAATTTGATATAATTTTATTTATCATTAAATAATATTAGCCATTATTGATGAATACAATTGATATTCTATTCAAATTAAAATTAAAAGTTAAATGAGATGAAAGAACAATAAATAGTGAAAAAATAAATTAAAATTTACCTGTAATATGTGTACGATCAATATGTAATATACCATTTAAATCATTCTTACTTTCATTGGAATCTTAAAAATTTTAAATTTAAGATCCGCTTTATGTCTTTATGGTCTTTATGGTTAAACATTTAAATATTTAAATTCTTAATTTGAAATTATGCGTTAGTTTAAGTAAATTCGTCCTCAATTACCTACCTTCAGGTATAACAGTAAATTGTGGTTCAGGTTTTGGTTTAAAATCGCTCTTTGATTCAGAATTTTCAAATACTCCATTTTCTGGCAATAGCACAACTTCAGGTATTGGTTCAGGTTTTGGCATTAGTTTCGGTTCTAATATTCGTTCACCAATGGTAGTAGGCCTAAACGTGGAAGCTATTCCTTCGATATCTAAAAATTTATGTCAAAGTTTATTATTTAAAATATATTTTTTACTTTTCTGCAAATATTCAATAAATATGGCATTAAAAATTTACAAATGGAACAAAACCTGTATGATAAAAGCTGTCAACAACTACTGAGATATCTTTTAGGTCATCGCCCTCTTCGAGGAAATTTGTCACTGTTCGCGATTTCTCAACTGAGGTACGTTCATCTAGAGTAGAATTGAAATTATTCATATTTTTTACAATCAAGCAATATAATTTTATACACCAATCTGCCAGCCAATCTATTATCGCAATAATTTATCTGCTTCTCTATTAGTCTATTATCACGATAACTCACATTACACGAAAAAGAAAGCTAAGAAATTAGAACTTTAGAGGTTTTTTTACCAGTCCATATTTTATCTATCCATCTCTGAAAATTTAAAATTGAAATTTTCTCGTATATGTTTAAAGCAAGCAATAGAACTGTTGAAAATGAGCTATTGATAATGATCTATTGATAATGAGCTATTGAGAAGTGAGCCGTTGATAATAAGCTATTAATAATAAAGTAAGTTAACTTCCAAAGATAACAACAAATGAGCAGCTCATAACAAAATTTCAATATATTGTCTGTAATATAAAATACTTTGATTTTTCGAATGGACGAAGAATTTTGACTTTCTAAATTTTTGAAGTAAAAAATAGCAATTTACAAAAAATGTTGAAAAAAGAAACTTACCGTTGTGATGCTCATTAAAATTTGCAGGTAAATCAATTGACACATCTGTTTGCATCTGTAATAATTCATTCATTTCTTCATTTCATTTTAGTAATTTAATCTTATTTGAACTTTTTTGACCTAATTGTATTTTAATAAATAATTTCAACGGAACAAATTCTTCGTAGAAAAGCTTAATTTCAACTTATTCGTTAATCTCTCATTCCTTTTAATTTGCCTTAGCAAATATTTTTTATTAAAATGTAATGAGAGAGAGAGAGAGAGAGAGAGAGAATTCAAATTCTTTCAATCTGTTCAATTCATTTTCAAATTTAATACAGAAGTAAGAAAGTGTGTAAAGAATGATATAAGCTTAGATAATAGATTGCTTTTGTAATTTACAACAAAACAGAAAATGACAAACAGAAACTTCAAATGATATATCCGATAATTGACAAGAAAAGAGGTGATAAAGAAAAACAAAGTGACATACCTTAGATTCAATGTTTGATAATGTATTGTGTGTCGTAGCATCGATTCTCTGAAAAGGAACAGTTTAGCATTTTCATTCATCCAACATAATTTCTACAATTTTTCTCTAATTCTATTTTATTTTCACATTTGACCTATTAGCTAACTGAAGTATTATTTAAATGAAAGTGAAGGGAAGAGGAACATTGAGGTATCGGAGGCTTAAAAGATTATCTGGGAGCTTTAAAATGAAAATCGATAATTTAAATTTCATAAAAAATTGTTTTACAATAACTTTAACTTATATGCCTTATAAACTATTTCTAAAAATTTTCAACTATAAGTGTTATTATAAATTATCTCACTATGCATAAAAGTTCGAAATTTCTTAATTTCCTTCAATTTTGGGTGTATTAATTAAAATTGAATTTCTATAAATTATCATTATTCATTTATCAGATAAGAAGAAAATAATATTACCACTTGTCGGATTTCTTCTGTCGCTTCTGGTCCTAATCTTTCGATACGTGAAAAACCGGGAACACCAAAGTTTTCCTCGGATGTCTTCAAAATTATGAATATATTTTCAATCTTTATAATTAAATATTCATTGAAATATTCATTCGATTAATTTTCACTTACCTAAATTACAAATATCTTTCTGTAAGATTTAAAAAATTTTCAATTTCATCACATAATTATCGTATGGATTTTAAAAATCAAAACTATACCGATCTGATTTCCTCAACAATTGATGGAAAAATCAGAAATTTAAACAAACATTTAAATCTGTCTATTCTATTTGTTTTGCTCAATTTGTGAAATAAAATCAGACAATCAAGAATGATTTTAATTTAATTTAAAGTTATAGGCGAATGATAGATTCTAAAGAAGAAAGAGAAGGAATTTTAGCGAAATGATTAAGCATAACAATGACCTATGACCAAAGGATTCAGACTAGCAATAATTTTAACTATTTGTTTGTGAGCTTATTATCACTTATTCAGGATTATTGGTATAGTATTCTTTTTTATAGCAACATGTCTAACTCAGTCCAGCACTGAATGCAATTATGTCAATCATTTTTGGTTAAAGTTCATGATCTTAGCCATTAATTCATCTTATTCAATCTATCCATTAGTATTTGTAATTTAAATTTATTGATTAGATTATTGTTTCATTTATTCCATTGTCAATTACAGAAAATACATTTTTGAAAATAAACTTACTTCAGTTGGAGAAGTGAATTCAGTAATTGAATGTGTACTACTGAGATCTGGTTTAAAGATGTTATCTTGATTGAATAATGTTTTGTCTCCAACAAATAAACTTTCATCGTCATCATCATCCTCTCCGTGCTCATTTTCATTATCTGTACTGAACTCATTTATCGTCATTGTTGTTGTTGTTGTTGTTGTTGTTGTTGTTGTTGCTGTTTTTGTTACTGTTTGGGGTAACTAAAAATAAATAATTCATCAAATTGTTCATTTTCACCAATACTTTAAACATACTAATTTTGTAAGAGTTAAAAGAAAAAAATTTTAATTTAATTTATATTTTTAATTTTAATGTTAACATTTTTATTAACAACCATACCATAAAAATTATCAAATTAAATTTTTACTTTAATTGAAATGGTTGGGATCTTTGTTATTTCCCATTGGTGCTCTATTTCAGAAGATACAGTTGCTAATGATTCTGTTACAAATGCATCATCAGCTGATGGTTGAGAAAATGATGAATGAGTGAATGATTCTGTTGGTACCATTTCAACCACTGCAACAGATATTTTTGAAATGTAATTTTACTCTTATCAAAATTTTTATTGAAGTCCAATTTGTTCAACATCATCATCCATCACTAAAAAGGTGTTTTCGAGCTATTTGACAAGGTAACTTCTAAAGGAAATCGGAAATGTAAATGTAATTCAACAAATCAATTCTTTCTAAAATATTGAAAGAAATAATGGCACCTGGGGAAGTATGATGTTTTTCAGATTCCTGCGACATATCAACAGTCGTAATTCCATCCATGACAATTTGTCTGGCCATTGTTGATTGCTCATCATTACCTATACTGAATATTTGTGATGTGATAGGATGCAACACTGGAATTCCTGAACAACGAAAATTTTAAAATATTGTTTGAAATCTTCTGATAACATAATAATTTAGGTTATCATGAATGTAGTGATATGATATTTCAGTAGAAGAAAGATTTACCTGTAGTCTGTTCTACTGATGTTATGATATTAGACGCAGTAGTTTGGGAGATGATATCTGGCGTTGTTTCCATAATTGATGCTGAAATGAATATCAGAGAGTTAATTATCTTTGATAAAGAAACAGACGATTATTCATACATATTGTAAATTGAAATAAATGAAAAAGATTTTCATTGGAAATTAGTTATAAAGTCAAATTTTTAATTATATCCCTGTAAAATCAATTTTTGAATTTTCCGTTTTTCAGAAACATTTCACGAATTTACAATATCATTGATTTTTATCGCTTTCATTTAATGTATAAACGTTCTCTTTATCACTTATCTCAAGTTATATCCGTGATTATTTTATAAGGAATTTTAATAACAAACTTTCAAACGTAGCTGTTATATAAGAAGTAGTATTCTTACTTTGCTTTTCAGATATAGCAGCTTGTGATATCTTCTGAATTCCTAATGCCATCGTAGTTTCACTTGTCATTTGGCTAATTGGTGTTTCTTGTTCAGGTTTTAATGATGCTGAAGTTCTATTGAATGTCATATCCGTAGTATCGGTATTAAAATCCTTATCAAGTGTACTTGATTGGTCCACTTTCATTGCTTCATTCGATACACTACCAGAATTATTCAGAAAACCGGAAGCAGCTAACAAATTCATTTTTGAATTAGAATTATTCTGAATCACATGAGGGATATTTTGTTGCGAAATTGATGAATTTGAAATTATTGATTGGCCATTATTTGTTGCTGCAAATGGATCTTCTGCTCTAACCTGAAAAGTTCTTAGTAAAAGTATTGAAGCACTAAAATTTAGAATAAACAAAAAATTCTGAAATATTGGAACAAAACTTTTAATTATAAGAAAAGTTATTAATATAGAAAAAATGGAAGGCATTTTTAACATTTAAATAAAATCACTGATTTCATTTAATTTTTCCTTTTTTAAAATAAATCGAAGTTGTCAGATGTGATAACCGTAATATCATTCCGGTAATATCATTCCGGTTTTCATTTATTTATCATTTCATTTCATTTGAAATTTCGTTTCTCTAATTTTTAGCATAAATTAATTCGAAAAAATAATTAATATTTTCTGTTTTAATTCAAAGCAATGAATTATTTTGATGCAATTTTTTTACAACAAAAAAGAATGAAGAATATTGCGTAAAAATTATTTCTTAAAATTGAAATAATTGCCGTTGAGAGTAGCAAAAAAGCATAAAGCTATTAAAGTTTTATTAATTGATCAGAGATGATAAAGGACCGGTTACAACCGGAAATTTCTTACTACGACAGAGGAACAAAAGGACAGGTTTCACTAAAATTCTACAATTTTAAAAACGATATCTTACTTATTTATTCAATTTCATTTGTTGATAAATTGAAAAGTTGAGATGGACACAGTTTTATAGATCATAACATTATCATAATAACATCTTTCGTTTTGAAAGATGTTAACGTTTTGAAAAAGAAAGGATAAGTGTCAATTCGAAATTTAAAATCAAATTTTGAAAAGGTATGGATCATAAATTTGATGAAAAACAATAATTATCATTTATCATTGAAAATTTAAAGTTATCAAAGTTTTAAAAATTAAATTATAACCATTATAACATATGAGAAAGATATTAAAATCTTAAATTCGCAATTGATACCTCTGGAGGTAATTCATCTTCATCTTCGATATGTTCTGACATTTTAGTGATAACATCAGCTTCACTAATTGTTGACAAACTTAATTTTGGTATTTTTGTTAAGCTCGAAATCGATGTTTCATCATTATTTCTCCTCCTATAAAGATATTAATTAATAGAAATATAAGTAAAATTCTAATTTTCTAAAACCTAAAGATTTCAATAAAATATGATTAATAAAATTAAGAACTCAAAGTTCAAAGTTTGATGCTTTTTGGAATTTCATTCTTTTTCAAATATTCTATGTTTTCCGTTTTTTAATTCTTTTATTTTCTATGTTTTTGTTATGCTTTAAATAAATAAAGTTCGGATAATCGTTTAGTGATAATTGAAGAAAATGAGTGATAAAAGTTTTAACTACTTATAATAATTATTATAAGGAAATGGATGATAAAAGTTTTCGACAGAGTAAAATTATTAATGAATTAAATTTTCCATTGATTTCTTATAGAAGTGAGAGAAAAAAGAAGTTGGAAAAAGTAATTCATAAGTTTCTTTTCTTATGCATTAAAATTTTACAGCAATTTGATTTCAATATCTTAGTATCGAATCATTTATTCTTGATTTTAAATTTCATACTTCCATTTGTTGTTAGCTTTTCAAATTTCAACACTGATGGTATTTACTTCAGAAAGAGCGGACAAGTCGTACATCACATTATTCCTACTATTTGTTGTGACCTTTTCATACGATCATAGGAACTTAAATGCATTCGAAGTAACGATGAAAGCTTTTAGTAAGTAATATAATACTGAACTTCTTATTATATCTAATTGAAGTTTACCATTTTCGGATTGCTTGTATCGGAAGCTCACTAAATTCCTCTCTTTTTGCATTTAAGATAGAATTAAATGATAAATTCAGGTGATGACAAAGCAGTTCTTAGCTTTATACAAATTTGAAAATTTTTTAGCTTTTAAATATTTTTAGGGCATTTATGAATTCATTATAACTTTTGGATATTACTGTATGAATGCCGGAACAGTCACACAAGTTCATATCCGATAAACTAAACTGTATTTAATACATTTTATAAGTAATATCCCAAATGCTATAATGGAAAGTTTAAAATTGTAAATCTTTATAAGTATGTCTTTTTCTTTTTAAATATAAATGTATTTCTTTTTTAAAAAGTTATAAAAATATTTGCTATTATTTTTAGTTCGTTTTAATATTACACAATCGTATAATTATTACCTTTGCATTAATCTATCATACATTCATTATCATATCTTCGATAATCCTTAATTGGCTAACTTCTTATCACAAAAAAAAGCAGAATTTCAATTTAAAAAATAAATTACAACAGAACTGATTAGACTAATTATCTTGTAAGTGATAAATTTTATAAGAACTTATTTAAAAAAAGTAAGCGTAAAGTTTACCGTATTAATACTGCTTACTGAGTTTTTTTAATAATTAAATGCATATGTAAATAAATTCTCATTCTCTTCAATGATCGTACAATCAATCACTAAAATAGTCGTCAAGTAATGTTAAACTTTTTAATGATCCTAAAACTGATGATCTATGCATCTTCAATATCATTAATGCCACTAATTCGCATTTCAATGGTGCTAATACGAAGGATTAAAGAAGCCAAGAGAAAAAGAATGAAATAGTCAAAGATTAGGATTAAATGATGTATTGGATTAAATCTAGGTTGACCTATTGGTTGCTATAAGTGTCAGAGGAAGATTTTCTTAGTATTAAAGGACTTTAAAGAAATTTATTTGCTATTGGAAACATCATTAAAGAATGGACAAAAGCAATTGATTAGTTGAGAAGGAATAGTTAAAGAGTAGTGAGATTGCAAATATGCTGAATAAGAAAACAAAGGAAGTGATTTTTAGAATTTTAAGAATCTTATTAAAAGTTTATAAAACAAATTTGAAAAACGTTGAAATTACTCTTGTTGTGTTGCATTTTGATATTTGAGATCATCGGATTGCGCTTCGATAGTTGTTGCACCGCGATCGATTTCAGTAATGAATGGCAACGTTGTTGATAAAGATTTTTGTTCAGGAACTTTAAATTTTGAATCGTCTACCTCTACAGCTCTTTGAATTTCAGGAAGCGGAAATCCTCTTTCTCGAGGTGCAATCGTTTCTGCTAATTTTTCGATAGGAAAACTTCGCTCAGGCGATAATGGAACAGCTTCTGATTCTGAATTAGATATTATCTGTACAGTTTGCGATGATAATGGTGATGGTGATGATGATGAAACTGCTTCCATTGTATTATTTTCAGGTTCAATATTCTGAGCAATTGCTGCAATGTTGAAAAATAAATTCATTATCTTCGACTTCTTCCAATATATACTTGAAATAATATAATTTTTTTATGTGAAAACTTTTCAACATTTTAAAGTTGCAATGATACAACTATCATTAACTCATTAATTATCATTAACTTAAGAGAAAAGAATATGTAAAATTAAAAACAACAATTGAAATTTAATCACTAAAGAATTTATTATTCAAAAATTATGGATGTAGAGAAGGATAAGCTTACCTGAAAGAAGAAGAGCTAATAAATGAATTAAAATTTCACTTCGCATCCTTTCCCAATTTTTCGTTCTTTCTATCCGAACTTCTTACCTATCGCACCAGCACTACTGCAAAACTTCTTGAGTATTGAAAAGCCTACAAATATGAAATTAAAACGATACAATTAAAATGAAAAAGAAATCGATTAGCGTTTTTCAAATTGCTCTTGTCAATTGCCAGATGGTTGAAATATATTTTATTTTATTAAGTAATAAATTATCCGTAAATTTTATTACTACGAAAGTGTAAAAATATTTGTAAAAAAAATATTATCATTTTAGCATTAAAGAAATTTCATGGCATAATTATGAAAGTTTTAATTCCTTCAACTTTAATTCAATAGATAAGAGAATCTAATGATTGAATGAATAAATCTTAAATTACTAACAAATGAATGTTATGAATATTTCAGGTCAAATTAAATTATTATAGGTCGATATTATTTCCTTCACAAAGTTCAATTACTAAAATAGTCGAAGGAAACGAAGGAAATAACAATCGATATTATAAATTACTTTAAAATGAGCATGTTAATGATCGGAGAAAGCAATCAAATTTAAATATGATTAGAAGAATTTGTACGAAAAAGAAATTGTCGCATTTGCAAAATAAAAAGAAAAACTAACAAAAGAAATTCACAAAGTAAAATATATGCCTTAAGGCCATATGTTACAAAAAAAAAATATTTGCCTTAAGGCATATATGTTTTGCTTTATAGAAACAATAATTTAGGAAATCATCTTTTTACTATTTACGATAAAAAATTTAAATCGGATAATTTTTTTTTGTGATATATTGCATTGAATCAGTTATTCCGGATATTTGATGATATATGAATGGTTGAATAAATGATACGCAATTGTGACAGCGAAAGCAATTACTGTTTTCTATCGTTGAAAAATTCAGTTTTCTTTCATTCAATGAAAAGCTTATATTTACAGTTGCATAAGTGAATAAGAGAAATGGGAATGAAATATAATTTCATATTAATTTTAATAGATATATCTTTCGATTAAATGTGAAAATAATTTTTCGACTTTTTCCAAATTTCAAATTAATTTTAAATTATTATTATAATTGATAAAAACAAATATTTAATGACTAATAGCAATAATACATTTAAACAATCGAAATTAGAAATTTCATTTTATTATAAATTATCTAAGAGAAGCAAATGAATGAATTTATTATTGGCGAATTAAACAATGATAGTAAAATTAACGAAAGATTTAATAGGAAGATTGAATTAATAACAAATATTATCATAAGATTGATTGATTGTAATCAGACAGGTAAATAGAAAGGATCACATAATGAATGTTAGGAATAGAATTTGAATTTAAAAAATTTGAAGATAATTAAAATCCGAAATTAATATCAATGATTATTCGAATAGACTAATTAATTACATTTATTTATAAATTCAATACTCAATTTTAGTGTTATGACAAAAGAAAAGATATATAAAAATGAGCGATTAATTGAAGAATGTCTGTCATTTGACAGTAATAATTTCATAACTGTCAAATGTTTCTGTAATAATGTCACCAAAGAGTGAAATATAATTTGAAATGAGATTAATTGGAGAAAAAAAGAAAGAATTTGAAAATTTCATTACTGAATGCAATCCAGAAAACCGGTTTTACCCATTTGCTAATAAGACAAAAAGGTCAGAAATATGAACAAACCTTCAATTTAATGAATATTACCTTAACAAATAAGAATGTTGAAAAATGAAAATTCTTTCAAAATAGCTAATTTGAATGAAAGTTAAAGGAAATAATGCTAAAAGGGAAAAATGTCAATTTTATTTATTTATTTCTCTTTGTTTTTATTGCATTATTTACTGAAATTTATGAATTTGTTCGATTAAATTGAAATAATTTTAACTTAAAATTTCTTCCAGCTGGCAACAAGACAATAGTAATTCTCTATTCTTTATTCCCTTTTCAACTAATTTCCATTTTAATCTTTTTTTTACAAAGAAAGAGAGTGAGAGAGAGAAAGAAGAGAGAGAGAGTGGAAGAGAAGAAATGAGAAAATTTTATGTTTTTTTTAGAAAAGCTAAAAATTTTGTATAATATTTTTAAATTAATAAAATTCAACAAAATTAAATTTTACTAAGGAACTTCTACAATGATAAATTTCATATTAAAAAGAATTAGCATATCAAAATTATGAATTAAAATAAATTAAAAATTGAAAATGGAAAGATAAGTGAGTGAGAATGGCATGGAAGACAAGGATCGTCCATTCCTCATCATTTCAAGGATCATTTGATCATTCCAATGGTATGAATTATTTATTGTTGTTAGTTAAAGATCGAAAAAGAAATTAAAATTTTTCATTTCTTTTTGAACAAAGCTATTTTTTCAATGCAAAATATGAGGAAGGAAGGGAAGAGAAGAAAAGAGAATGGATAGGTAATATTTAAGGTATGAATGAAGAAAAATGATTGATTCGTGTTAGTTGAAGCATTAAATTTTGACATGTGAAATTTCACTATCGTCGCAATTTGTGGAAATGATAGTCATTTTAGAAATTTTCAACAGAATTTTTTTTTTAAAGATAATTAATTTCATTTAAAAGATAGCTTTTAGCAAAACAGATTTTGCCATTAAACAATAATACTTTTTAAAATATCGTATTCAATCAAAAAAACTAATTGTTAAAATAATGGAAAATGTATTGGTAAAAGAATACAGAACACGAAAACGCAAAAATCCTTACGATCTTTACGTAATATTCGCTACCTGAAAAATAAATAAACCTAAAAGCCAAAATTAATTTATGATATAATTGATTATTTGATAACAAAATGAAATTGGAGATTTGCTTATGATAAACAAAACTGATAGCTGACAACAACTGATTAATTTTATCAAATTCTAAATTTCACTTATAAAATTGTTACAGGAATATAATGCAAAAGAAAGAATTCTCTAAAAAGAAAAGCCAAGTAAAAAAGTTGAAATAAGTCAAGCATTTTTAACTATTCAAAATGATGAATTTGCATAATTAACAAGTCTGTATCATTCATCCTTTTAATCAACTATTACCTCTACCTATGATTACAGGTAAGAGAATCAAATAGTTAAAAATAAATTCGTAATCTGATATAATATTTGGAAGTGAAAAAAGTTTTACTTTCTTTAATTGAAAATCCTCAATGATTGAAGAATTCTTGCAAAATTATTTTATCGTTTTCTTCTATCATTTAAAATAAAAAAGTATTCAAATATCGAATTCGCTGGTACGAATAGCTATTTTAGCAATTTTAAATAAATTTAATTATTACAATTTTATTTTGTTTGAGAAAATTCTTACATTCTTCTTATCAGTTGATTATAATATTTTGCATTTTATATCAGTAAAAACAAATTTGATGTGATAATAGAAGAAAAAAAATTAAAGAAGACAAATGAAACTTCAAATACAAATTTAGGCATATCAGTAATACTGTCAGCAAAATAGATTCAGAATTTGCAATTTGAATTAAAATAGATGAAAGGTATACTTTGTGTATGATTGATAACTTCTAAGTACGCTTACTGATAAAACCGTTAAAAATGGGAATGAGTAGTGATTTTCTTACAAATAAATGAAGAAAAGGTTACGATATGAAGTGGTCAGCGAATGATTAATGAATTAATGGAAAAATAAAGAAAAATTAGAAACAATAGAAATAATTTATGAAATATGATGTGCATTTATCATTTTAACAATAAATCCTATATTTAATCATTTATCACTTTCTCTATCTCCGATTGAATTAAATTAGATCAGTTAAGTAAGTACACGTTGTGCAACAATATATAGTTTTTTTTAGCATAAAATATTTTAATTTAATAATCATATGAAATTTTTCAAAAATGAAAATTATGCCAGTCAGATCAGATATTGATGATAACACAATTTATGAGATAAAAAATTAGACTTGAAAAATTTGATAGTATTTTTGATGATTGGATAGGAATTGAAAGATAGATAGTGTAATAATAATGCCAATTTTTATGATCAGTGAGATGAAATTAAGGAAGATGATAAGAGTATCGAAACACGATTTGGTAAAATCTTTTTCTCTTACTTCATCTTTTCTTCAGATATGAGGAAGATTTTATCACCGTTTTAAATCATTATCATCATGATCGTAGAGATTGGTAAAGAAATAGCGAAAGATTGATTTGAAAGAAGAATTTGTTAAGAGATTGGAAAAGGGTTAGAAGGATAAATTAAAATTTTGAGATTTTCTTTCATTCATTTAAGCGTAATTTAGAATGATGAAAAATTGTGCATAAAGGGAAGATTAAAGTGAAGATTGATAAGATTAATTTCATCTCTTTTTTTTTTTAATAATAATAATAATGCTAAATGAAATAGAATATTTTTTATTGATATCTTTAAAATCGGCTTAAAAAGCTAATTGCAATGAAGTGGACATTAACAGATATCAAATGATAGGTTATCAAATTAAATATCCTGATTATGATTATCAGGTTGCATTTTATCAGATAAAGAAATTTGAAATTGACTTATTGAAGGGTAAAATATCTAATACGAAGTTATATTTGATAACTGACTATTGCTAACTGGTATTTATGTACAAGGATAATTTGAAATTGACCATTGCTAACTGGAATTTATGTTAAATATCTCGTAAACAAGTAAGAATGTAAACAAAATATTAAGCTGGTAGAAATGTGGTATAAATTAAATTGGCATAACTTCTCCGATTTATAACAGATGTAAAATAAACATGCTGCATCAGCGCATTAATTGAAAATTATCTCCAATAAAATTTTCGTTTTAGTTCGTTTTTATTTTCTCCAATAATGTCAATAGAGATTTTGAGATAAAATTTTACAGCAACAATTAAAATGAATTAAATAAATTTGATGAATAAACTTAAACAGGGATAATTATTCGAAGCAAAGTTAAGTTAATAAAGAGCTAATTAATCTTATGAGCTTAATTAGTTAAATTCTATACTGAATAAATTAATAATAGCATTGGTCCAATGTATCAATGATGAAATTAGTTAAGAATAATTTTTCTTTATTAACTTAATTTACGAGGAATTTCCCGATATTATCTATAAAATTAAGAGAGAAAATAAATAACTTTCAAATTATTCGGCAGATCTGTTCCGAGCGTTTAAATGATTTATTATATTTTGCTTATTTGATCATATTCTTTTCAGATAGCTCTAAATAACTGGTTCTTTTTCTTTATTACAATAATTTCCAGCTTTCATGATATTATTAGGTAATGCTCAATCAATCTCATTTGCTATTATTATTAGAATAATTGAATAGTATATATATGATGGGAAATGAACAGGTAAGATTAGATATAAATAAGTGGACAGATATATATATAGAAGATATAAGATACGATAAGTTTACTGAAGGAGTCATCAAGTAATTGACACTCATCAATTGTCAACTTCACAAGAAGACATCATTTATTCATATTCCACTTGGTGGTAATTCATATATACGTTAAATGAAAGAAAGAGAGATTGTCTTTCATATAAAATACTATTATAAAAAGAAAGAGATGGAAAAAGAAATTACTGCAGGAATAATTTATCGATGAAATAAATGTCAATTATTTTTTCAAACTGTATCAATGATAGGTAACAACAAGAAAGTTTAATGGATAAATGCATAATGATGACCTTTCACATAGGTTTTGTTATTGTCTGATTGGAAATATTGGCAGGAAATCCAACGGAATACATTTTTTTTTTCAAAGGGCACTTCGATTTTTCATATTAAAAGTAATTTTAAAAAAATGCAATTCATTTTTCAAATGTTCAATATAATGATTCCGAATATCATCACCGATCATTTCTCTCCGTCTATTTTGCAGTATTTTTACTACAATGATACATTCCATATGAATTACTACATTTTCTATAATTATCATATCAATCACTATTTGAATAGTTCATATTTTCTATTAATTTATCACTTTGCGATTTTTAATGTTGAATTTTTGCTTGCATATGTAACAGTCGTATAAGGCTGTCATTATAGGAATGGGCTAATTTTTGATTATTACTCCAACTGGTATTGGTAATGATGATCATTGGCTGAAAAAAGAAGCGGATACTGTATATAATTGAGATAGGAGAATATTTTAAATGGATAAAATATGAAAGCAAATGTGAGCGATAATTTCATCTGTTGAAATTATTGTCATAAAATATGACTGTTGGAAAATATGTTAACTGTTGTTGGGTAATCTAAAGAAAGTAAATCAACAAATATTTTCCGATAGAATTACCTCAATTCAAAAACTATTTAGTGCCAACTTTAATAGTAATTGTGATATTATATCGAATACTTTGGAGATACGCTGAATGAAACTCATTGTTAATTGCAATTATCTTCTCGCAGATAACTTTGAAATGAAGAAAAAACTAATATTTAAAAGGAGAAATTAATGACTTAAAGTTTTATTTTCACTTTTTGTACTATCCCATAAATTTCAATAAATAATTACGGGTAGTTGAATTGATAGTAATTATCAATAAATGAATTGATAGCAAAATAATAAAATTGATAGTAAATGGATAGTAAATGATTCAAAATATAATAATACATTTTATATTTTTAATTTGTAATAAATAAAATACAAATAGATATTAGGATTGTTGTTATAAAGCTAAAAGCAAAAGCAATAAATACATGTCATTGCTGAATAATTAAGTTAATTTTAGCTTCTGAAATTCACAGTATGAAAAGAAATACTTTCTGTTTCCTATTGACAAGAAATGTCAATTATCAAATTTCAAGAATGGTTACGCTTAAATGTTAGGTCAGCAGTAGGTTGGTCACTATTACCATCAAAACATACTACAACTATTAATAGTTATATATGAATAACTTATTGTCAGTTTTGGTTGAATGAAATTGAAGAAAATGGAGTGCAACAAATATTTTACCGTAAATTGTAGCAATAAAAAGTTTCTTACATTAATACTATAATGTTATTTCATTTTATAATTGGCCATTTTAAATGAATTCGATCGATAATTTAAAACTTATCAATTATGCTTATTAGTGTTGCATTAAAATTCAAAAAAAGACATTTATGTCTAAAATTTAGACAGTTTCCTTGAAACTTGAAACTCTACAAATTTATCTAATTAGGTATTTAATTTTTAATTAAAATTTATTTATTGAATTTAACAAAGTAATCATTTGTTACTGTAGGATGCAATGATAAGCAAATGGTACAATGATACAATGCAAATTTATATTTTTCTAATTTATGCAACTTTTTCTTTTTCTTCTAGAAAAGTTATATAATGCGGAATGATATTTCAATGGATTGTTTCAACTTTTATCATGAAAGATTCAGAAAAATTATTTCCTGTTAATTAGTAAATTAATTCATCAAAATTTTGTGAGTTAATTATTTTATTGCTATAAATGAAAGACAATAAGGAAAATGAGCTGAGAGTGTTTGGAATTCAGAAATTTGTTTTTCTACCACTTTTCTCAGAAATAGCATCTATGAATAAAGAATTTAAATTCATCAAAAGTCTAAAATTGCTAATCATCTATTTGTATTTTGAAATTAAGTTTATTTAAACAACGATTAAATTATATCAAATTTATCGGAAAATTTTGCATACTGTACTTTCTAATCAGAAGTAAAATTTAACCCACCAATATTTAACGAATTTATCTGAACTTTGAAATAATCTAATTTGAATAATAATAGAAGTTTGATGTAAACATTTCGGAACAGATAATTTCTTTCTCACGTACAATATCTACTTAATACAGGTATCGAACATGTCAAATGCCTTGAGAATACCGAAATTGTTGAATGAACTCTAAGTGAAATAAGTAAATAAATGATTGGAAAAAATTGAAATTTATGATGCGAAACCGGAATGGATGTGTATGGGATAAGATTGAAACCGGTTTTATTGACACAACCATTTTAGGAAGCGACAATTTATACGAGCGTTTTTTTTTTATAACATATTCTTCTTACCTTTTACTTCTGAAAAATAATGCTTTCTAGTTATTTTTGCTAAATCACTCATCGAAGAAAATGAAATATTCACTTTAAAAAATTAAAATTCCATCATGTGTACCCAATATAGAACATGTTTCCATATAATGTTTCCCTATAATTTCTGCAATTTTTTCATCCTCTCTCTCTCTTCTCTCTCTCTCTCTCTCTTTAGAAATTAGGTAAAAAGAGAATGAAATGAAGGAAAAAATGAAATTGGAAGTAATATAAGAGAGAAGTACATTGTGAATATAATATTATTTCGGGTAATTAACAAATAACAATGTAAACTCTTTTCTGAAAGTTATGAAAATTGCGATTTAAATAAAATTTAATATATTTGAGAAAAAAGAAATTATACTAAAATTAGGAAATTTTGAGAAAATTAAATGAAATTATTTCTTTTATGAAATATTATCTCAAACAAATACTAAAAGAGGTTATCAATGAAATGCGGAAATATCACACTATCGTCTATCATACCATCCTAATCACATTGATCAAATATCGCCTTTTTCATATTTTCATGATAATATTTGATATAAAATTCCACTCATAACGATTATTTATATTTGATCATATCATTGTTTTCTTCTATCATTTATTTATACTCGTTTTTCTTCTCTCCAAAATCATAATTTTTTATAATTTTGAATATAAGATTATAAATAAATAAAAGGTAGAAAGTCTAATTTCCTTTTAATTACGAAATTATCGAAATTATTATTTAAAAATTTTTTTGATATAAAAAGCAATAATATTGTTCATAATTAATTAGCAGTCTAATTTGAATAATTTTAAATATACATTTATAGAAGGTAAGAAATACAATTATTGAAAGAAGAAGTTAACAAATATTAATTGTTAAAATTATCTTCTGAATTAATTAAAGAACTGTAAAGATGAATAAAATGTTGAGAGTATGATAAAGAAATACTGAAATAATTTCAACCTGAAATTCTTCTCAAAATGAAATAATAAATTTTTCATTGAAAATATTCGCAATTATTTTAGGTGTAAATATTTTAGTATTTCATCAAAGAAAAAAGGATTTAAAGTTAATCGAAATTTTTGAAGAAAAAATGTAGAAAATGCAGCACAATTATAAATAAAATGAAAGGTTTTAGAAAGAAGAGAATGAGAGAGAAAGAGAGAGAGAGAGAGGAGAAGAAAAAGGAAAAGATTGAAAAAGATTAGAGTTTAAAAGTAGTAAATCTGTGAGAGGGAAATTATCTTTAATATGTATAATGGAAATGAAACATTATTCATCTCTTATTCATTCAATTCATTCTTCTCTCTCTCTCTCTCTCTTTCTCTCTCTTTCCCTCTCTCTCTTTCATTTGTTACTAATTTCAATCGGAAAAAGAAAAAGGAATTCGATTAATTACGGATATTGTTTGTATGAAATAATTTCTAATGCATTCAATTTGTAAATTTTCTTTAAAAAAAATTGAGCATTAAATTTCGAGATAGGATATTGAAGTAAAACAAAAAATATTTCAAAATTTAGAGTTTGATGAAATATATCTTTCGAGTGATAAACCGTCTGATATAATACGTTCTCTGAGTGATAAACCGTTCGATGAAATACATCTTGTGGCTGATAAACCGTTCGGTGAAATACGTTTTGTGAATGATAAACGGTTCGATGAAATACATCTTGTGAGTGATAAACCGCTCGATGAAATATGTTTTGTGAGTGATAAACCGTTCGACAAAATACATTTTATAAGTGATAAACCGTTCGGTGAAATATGTCTTGTGAGTGATAAACGGTTCGGTAAAACACTTTGGATGAAATACTTGTTTCAATGAAATACTTATGAGTAATAAACGGTTCGATGAAATACATCTTATGAGTGATAAACCGTAATGTAAGCGATGGAATTAACAATTTTTTCAAATCAATCAGAACACTAAAATTTTTTTGTGATTTTTACTGAAAGAAATATTAAATAATTGTAATAATTATTAGCTATCATTGACAATCTCTATCATCTCTATGAAAAATATAAATAATATCTTTTACTCTAACTTATTTTATTTTAAAATTTTTGCTGTGAAATTCTGCTAAAGTAACTTACAGAAGAAATCACTCTGAAATAACACAATCCAATTGCATCGAAATATTTTACAACAATAGTTATTGTACAGAGATTTTGATAATTAGAGATTTTTAATTAGATAGAAAAATATAGTAATAAAATTTATAAACTTCAGGAAACAGAAGATAATCAAAGAAATTATCATCTGCAAAACTTTTGATTAGAAAAAGTAAAAATTTTAAAATTTAGTCTCCAAATTTTTAACTTAGATACTAAAAGTGTTGACAGTTTATAAAATTTTAATATGTTTTTCCTAAAATTTAAAATCGAAATACTTCAATTTCTGGAGAAAAGAAAACATGTGAGAGAAAATTCATTGCAGAAGATATCATGTAAAAGCTGCCATGGAAATGAATCAGAAAATAATTAGCTATACCGCGATTTATATAGATGAGCAAAAATCGATGATGATGATGATGATGATGACCTATCTTGAATCTTCAATTTTGATCTTAATTAATCGTCAGCCTACCAACAATGACTGGTTTCCAATTACAACTAAAAATTCATGCACAAAGCACAAAGCAAAAGATTGTTACATTTAAAGGAATGGATAACAACCGATTAAAATTTTCAACCAAACATTATTATTTATCAATCTCTCCCAATTTCTGATTTTAATTTCAGACTATCTGGCGAAGGTAACCTGTTCCTGTTACAAATGCTTTTTAAATGATGAAAAGGAAAGAGAATAAAGTAATAATAAATTTTAATAATAGTAATATTTGAAATGTAAAATTGTTTGAAATGTGAATATACCAAATTGTTCAGCTATCAAAATTAATTTCGAAATCGATCATTTCTTGTCAGACGGGATAATTTAATCTATAACATATATCTTTCTTTGCTCAATCATCGATGAAAGATTGGTATTTTACACAAAATATTCAATACATACTAAATTTATTATAACAATCATTTTATCAATCCAATTAGTTTCTAAAACTTTTGATCTTACTTAATTAATTAACAAAAAAGATAATTAATATCTTTTTCGGTGGAAAGAAAAAAATGAATTATCATTTTGAAGAGAAAATATCTTTGAATTCTTTTTGTACTGACAGCATCGGTAAAAAGTAAATGGTTAGTTTCTCATTAATTCAATCTTTTCATTGCCAAACTGATTTTTGAAATGAGAATTAATCATTTAAAAAAAATCTTTGAAAAACATATTACTTTAGAAAAATAATTTTTCAGTTGGTATTATATGTTTGCATGAGAAATGCAATCGGATAGATGAGACCAACCATTTGTTCATCTAATTAATTACATTATTTAAATAAGCGCTTATTAATTCATTATTAAAATTATCAAAATTATATCAGTAGAATGAACAATAATAGATTCCAAATTTTCTCTGTAAATCCTAACATTCCACACTTCTAATATTTGTAGGTTAATTTAATTTGTTTTTTAGTTTATTGAAGAAAACAAATTTACACAAAGACTTATCAGTCTGATCGATAAAGAATTATATATTGTTTTTCAATTAGAAATTAAAGAGAATTATCTTAAAATTTAAAAATTGATCTGATTTAATAAAAATGAAAAATTTTAGGAAGCGATCGATAATATTCAATCAATAATTGATAGAATTCTAAACAAATATGAAATTTTAAAATCACGCAAAAATTTTAAAGCAAAATGAAATTAATGCGATCATTCGCTTCTTTCTATTTCTATTCTTTTCTTTGTTCTTCTTCAGTTAGAATAAAGAAAAATCCTTTGAAGCATGAAATCCGGTTAACGGAACATTATTCCGCTTCCACTAAAACAATGGATGAATGTGAAAAAAAATTGAAATGAAGGAGGAATAATGTAGACAATCGAATGGCTCATCGATCAATATAACTGTTGCAAAAATTTATATCAAAGCAAATTACACTTTCTTTTTTCTCTTATTGCCACCCAGAAAAGAGATGAAATGACTGAGAGAAGAAGGGAGAGCATTGTATATTATAGTATGTATGTGTATGCGATGGTAAATTGCTCGAATAATTCGGCAAATTTTCAAGGTGAAAGAATTCTTCAATTTAAGCAATGAAATATTAGTGAAAAGAGCGATTATCGTAGACGTTTGCGATGATCGCATAGAAATGCGCAAAAAAAAGGGAAAAATATTTAAACCAATAAATAATTAATTGATGAAAAGTTTTGCCTAAATGATATTGATCATAAATAATATTACAAAATTGTTTATTTGTTAAGAAAATAGGCAATAAAGTTTTAAAAAAAAATTAGAAATGTTAAGAATGCATTGTTTTCTTCTAAGTATTTCCCCCAAGATATCCCATATATCAGAAAAAATATCTTTGGCAATAAGAACATTTCACACAATTTTATTTGGCCCTTTTCTTCATTCATCCAATTCTATCATTGCATGAATGAAATAAATTAAAATAATTTCAGCACTTAAAGAGTTTAAAAGAATAATATTTAAAGTTTAATTCAAAGATAATGAATGGTCAGAGAAATGGCCAAAATAAGCTAACTAAAAGGAATGCTACACTCTTCTTGGCTCTTTTATATAAAATTCGAATAAAGCCTAATTAAATTATAAAGTGTCCACTTCTTGTTATAAATTAATTTTGCCATCTATCTCATTTAGGCATTTCAAGTGCTATTCTATGCGTATCTTTTGTTTCATTTTTGTTGACAGAATAGTAATACAATATTATATATAAGCTATAATTAATAATAAAGGAAGAAATTTTCATTGATTTTTTCAATGGTTAATCTTCGATATTACAAAGCGTAGTTTGATAAAACAATTGCCATATAATTTATAAATGTTTACTTCAAAATTATACAAATCACGAATAAACTAAAATTTTGATCTGTGAATTATTGAAATGAAATAATCAGAGAAGATATTATTAAATTTAAATCATTATCGTAATCATGATTCAGTTTTAATTACGGTAGATAACTAGAATACTTGAGGCATTGGTTAATCATTAACTAAAATGAACGGACTTTTCAGTAAACAATTATCGCTCACTCACTTATAAAACACAATAACGAAGCTATATTGGGATTGAAGTGCATTTTGGTAAGAGTTTAAAAATTGAATAAAATAAAATTAAATATGAATGAGTCATCATCTTGTCATTTATAGCAAATTTGATTAATTTTAACATTTGAAATGGAAAAATTTGTGCTTTCTGTTGTAAAGCATAAATTTAATTTACATCACAAACTTATTTTTACTCAATGCTTCTTTTTTAATTTTATTTTAAAAATTCGGCGCAATACAACAAAAACGATTAACAAAATATTTCGGCGCTGATTGCAATCATTTCTTTATTTCTACAACCAATGATACATAATACTTCAATTCATTTCTACAACTATTGATACATACTTCAATTGATTTCTACAACCAATGATACATACATACATATATATGCATGTATCAATCATTGTAGAAAATTTTGAAAAAATCAAAAACTTTAAAGCTTCCTCAAATTTCAACAAATCTTTCAATGAAATGAATATGAAAAAAGAAAAATTTTTTTTCGTCAAAAGATTTCTGACATAAAACAAATTTTCATTTCTAAAAATTCCAGATTAAAATCTATAAAAATTGTTCATTTCAGATGAGAGCGATAGGGACAGTTAAGAGTTGTAATTCAGGATTATCTTATTATTAACTAAATCAAATCATGAATTGATAATAATTGTATGTTGTCCCTTTCAGGAATATATAAACAATACTGTAATAACGGTAGTTGTTGAAAAAAAAAGAAAAGCGAAAAATAACAGTTAAATGCATAATTTTGAAGAAATTTAACGAACTGTTACACCGCGATATTGCAGTATTTTTGCTGGTGAACAATTTTTTAGTGGCAGTGAATTTTGTAGAATAGATCAGATCGATGAGTAATTTTAATAGAATTATTTCATTTGTTTTTTAGAAAAAATTATTTAACAATTCTTATCACTGATTTGGTAATATCAAATTATTTTCTTTAATTTTCACAATTACAGGTATATTTTGCAAGTGTGACTTATATGATAAGCAAACAACTATGTGTTAAAAATAATGCCAAATTTTTTACATTGATATGTTGTCCATGCGAACTATATAATTCTTAAAACACCATACAAATAGTTCATAAACCTCTGTATAAACCCCCAGATAATCCCCTGCATTAATCTCTTATTATAATGCATTAGCTATCGCACAAATAGAATATTAGTAAGTTCGATGAGTTGCAAATATTCCATAATAATTTATCATTTTCTTAGTGATCGTTTATTGGTTTGTTTTGCAAAATCGATCCTTACATTTTTAAAATCATTACAAAATTAATTGATAAATATAATGCAAGAGATTTTAATAGATGCATTTATCAAAAATTTTAAGGATTTAAATTATTTAGTTTAAAAATGATTAATTAATCATTTATAAAGAAGTTTTTGAATAAGAATTGATATGTTAATTTCTTTGATTCTTTTTCAACATTCAATTAATAAATATAATAAATTATTTTTATGCATTATTCATTTACAGCATTGGTTATCGTTCATTGAAGAATGACAATTAACTAAAGGGAAATGTTTAGTCTTAATTCAGATCCTAAAATAATTCTATACTTCAACATACTATATTATATTTAAAGTGAGGATAGTATATGTGCTGATGACTTGTAACTCATAAATTTCTATTATTTCAATAAATCGAATTAAAATTTTCTAAAAGAAAAAAATGACATAATTTAAAGCGATTATATTTGCCATAATGTTTACAACATTTTTATAGCTGAATGCACAATAATTCTATACAAAATGTAACTAAATAAATGTTGTAAAAGTTGCGAGTCCTTAATACTTGTCAATAAGGACGGCCATCGATCGGTGCAATTTCGCATTCTCTAAGATACAATGCCTGAAAAGAAAGATCTTGCCAATATATTCTTAGAGGTTAATTTAATCAGTCGTCTTTACTAGTCATAAAATGGCATACTTGTCGAAGCGACAATTGTTAGATCAGATATTGCTATAACACTAATTTTTATCACAGAAAATGGACTTGTTGAATCATTCATGTAAGTTGATATAAATGACGAAGGTACCTTGAAATTTTGAATCCTTGAATATCATTTGTTTTTTTTGTAATTTCGGCAATGGTCGTTGTATTATTGTATTATGAGCTGTTGATGACATGGATGAAAGAGCTGTACTATGAGCTGTTGGTGATATTGATGAAAGAGTTGTATTATGAGTTGTTGATAATATGGATGTAAGAGTTATATTACGAGCTGTTGTAGATGGTATGGATGAAAGAGTTGTAGCCTCTGGTGTTGTCGTAAATTGTCCACTAATCGTGCTTGATAATTCCATTTCTTTACTTTCCTCTTCTTCTTCCACATTTGGTACATTTGAGACAGAAGTTGTCGTTATTTTTAAAATGATAAATTGTTGTTTATTTGCATTTTATTTTATCCATTATTAATATAAATTAGGTGCTTCTTAATTTTCATATATTTTAAATTACTTTGATAGTAAAACAATGCTTATTGTTTTATTAAACAATAAATTTTGCTTATTATAGAATAAATTTTTAATTTAATTAAAACTTACGCTGAATGCAATTATATAATTTTTTAATTTTCTTAACATCAATGGAAGAAAGACCACGTCGTTGACCAATTTTGATAACTAAAATTTTTTTGATTTATTTTATATTCCAATATATATTTCAAATAGTGTAGACTATCAAATTGTTTTTGATGAAATGAATTGTTATTACAAAGTAAGAAATTGATCGAATAGTTCTCTATTGATCCAATCAATAAATGATTCTATCTCTAACTAACCTTTATCGGTATCAGATTTGGGGATTATAGTTGGTTTACCATTTCTGCTAAATGCTTTTGCAGAATAGTGTGTCACAGAATCGTAATCATAAGGTGAGCCCAAATCATCAATTATCGTTGGTGAATATTTATCAAATTGTTCATAAACAAAAAAATCAACTGCTTATTAAATTTATAAAAGGATAATTATGCCAATTGTATATATTTTAAACTTCAGGAAGAGAAAAAATAAGTTAATTATAAAATTATCGAAATATTTATTCTATACTTCAAATATCAAAATTCATTTACCAGCAAGGGATGGCTTCACATTCTCCCATATTATCTTCACGTAGAAATCTCGATCAGCGCGATCTATCAGGAAAAAAATAACTGAACTCACATTTAATATGACATATATACAAATATTTTACTAATTAGACGTAATTAGTCAAAAAAGTTTATTAACAAAGTTTTACTAATTAATCATAATTAGTTAAAAAAGTTTATTAACAAAGTTTGAAAAAGTAATTTATTAGTAACAAAAATTTTATTATCGAAGAAGTAAGTAAAGAAGTAATGAAAGCAATAATTGAAATATTTCATACTAATACTTATTGATCGAACGATAATTGAAAAATAAAAATCAATCAATCAATCAATTAAAAAAGAGTTTCTAATTATTAAATAAATTGTTGAATAATTTTGTAGAAAATTTACTTTGTTCATGATAAAATCCAATAACATGCATTAATTCATGAATTACAATTCCTTTATTTAAGCATCCATCGCCTAAGCTTAATATCTGTCTGCCACCTGTAACTAATTCGATGAATAAACTGTTGGAATGTATCATTTGAAATAATTCAATATTTTAATTCTATTGGGAGAGTGGTAAGTACCATAAATAATTGTGGAGAGAAAGACAAAACTGAAAGAAATATCGTAATGAGTGAGTGATAGGTAATAAGTATAGGATTTAGAAGAAATTTTATCAAATTTTGAAAAATTATTAATTTACGGAATAATTATTATTTGATAAAAATTTACGGACCATTATTGCCAACCATTGAATAGCAACCGTCGAGAGGTACAATAAAAATATAATCAAAATCGAATAATTGTTTGGGAACAAATCGTATACATGTCAAAAGTTCATATTCTTTAAATGCTTCCAAAATTATAAGTTTGCTGGAACATGAAAAATATAAATGTTACTATGAATGAAAAGAGATGATAGAACAATAGTAATATTATAAACCTGATATTAGCATATGTTGAAGAAATGACGTATGGTAATATTATAAACTTGATATTGGCATATATCGAAGAGAAGACTGACGTATGGTAATATTATGAACCTGATATTGGCATATGCCGAAGAGATGACGTATGGTACTCGTCCTTTTGGCCATAATAATGTTTTTTGTCTTACCGCATTGCGTAACATTACTGCACTCATTTCAATTTGAGAAGTAGCAGAGTTGTTCTGATTTTCATAACCAACATTTTGCCCATTCATCGATTTACGATGAAATGAAGTGTTGCTATTACCGATTAGCACTGCAAAAATGGTTGCTGTATATGATATGATTGAATGCTATCTTTTTTTAGACTAAAAATAATATTAACGAATGAGAAAATTTCTTAGCTAACCAATATCGCCTTCAAAAAGATCTTCACGATACATTGCTTCTGCGCTGTGATCATCGTCGCCGCCGTATTCTTCACTATCGTGATATTTCTCATCATCTTCACCCGATAACCGCATTAATTGTTCGCTTCCCGTCTGAATTTCGCTTGACGTGGATGTCTTATTCAATTTTCTCTAAACAATTTCACATTTTCATGTAATTAAGTTGAATTTTGATATATGCCATTTATTATTGTTTATTGTTTATTGAAATCTGCATATTTAATTACTAATTTCTTATAGAAATTATTTAATGAGTGATAAAAAGAAGTTAAAAAATAAACTTTGTAAATTCAAATGATTTCAATTAAGCAGTAAAAAAAAAACAAATGATTTATGATAAGATATTATGAAACAGATGAAAAGGCCCGATTGATCAAATGAAATGAGAATGATATAATTTCTTTCAATGATTTTAAATGAATGATTAAAAATTGTAGTTGTGCAGTGAATTTTTACCAGTATTTAAGTACTTGCTGCATTTATTAAATAACTTCTTATCCTTACGATTACGATTATATTGAATTTAGTAATAGATTTTTCTTTAAGAAATTGGAAATCAAACAACAAATATTAGTAATTGTTTTAAATTTATGTTAGGAAAATTTTAATTCTAAAATTATCTTTCAGGGATAATTGAATTTTTGAAATTTCTCATCTAATAAGAATGCAAAATTATCCATTTTCTTCTACGAGAAGTAACATATAATTATTCAATACTATTACTTCAAATAATTTGAAGTTCTTTAGGACTCAACAAGTGACACTTTTCCTTGTAAGGTATGCGACGATTTGTTGTATGATATATATGTAAAATTAGTGAATTGGAGTTTGTAGTGTGAGAAAAAAATCAAAGCTAAGTTAATGTCGAGGTTAAAAGTAGATAAAAGGAAACAAATGGATTGATAAAAAGTGATCATATGGTAAGGATGTAATGATAAAACAATGCTGAACAACTGCAATGAAATTACTGAAACTAATCACCGGGATAACTTCATAAATCTCATTTCTATAAGCTGCGAAATGTTTATCATTTCGAATCTATACAAATAGAATGATAAATTATGAAGAGATTAGTTATGGACTAAATTGAAGAAGGCCTATTACTACACTTTATTGTTGATAAGGCCTATTACTGATGTGATACGAGATGCTCGAGATGATAACTTATTTTAATGATTTTAAATTTCATTTAAGATAATTCATGTAATTCATATAATTTTCCTTCAGATCTTGGCTAAGGTTCCAGTAGAACTTAATTCCAGTAGAAAGAAGCAACCAAAATTTAAATTTCAGCATTTCTATTTTCAATTTCTAATTAACAAAAAGTATTCAAACCTGAATATCAATTGCGGCAAGTGTGGCGGGAGTAATTTGGATGAAACAAGCTTGAAACACGACAGTCAGCAAAATGTTAAGTGAGGTTATCGTTATCATTTGACAGATAATAGATAAGGTTTTTTCTCTTTCAAGTAATAGCAGTAAATATGCAGAAATATTGCTGGAGAAATGAGAAATAAAGGATTAAATTAATTGATATAATCTAAGAGGTTAATGTAATGAGCAAATATGCGATCTTAGATTACTTTTCAATTATTGGACAAATTTTACCTATTAATAACGAATGTTCAACGAATGTTAGAATTCTGAAAAGATATCAAAACATACAAACAAGAAGATGAATTAATTTAATTTGAATCAGTTGGATAATTTAAATTTTGGTACTTATTTCAATTTGATAACCAAATGTAGAGAAGTGATGAAGATAATACAGTAGCAGAGGGATAGAGTGATAAACAAGGAATGATTTCAAATTCAGTTCAAACAATAAAATGGCATTTTATAAGGACTGAAAAATTTTAGTTAATAAACAAGGACAAATTCATACAAACAATATTATGCAAATAAGGCATACATTAAGAGGTTTAATAGAACTTAATCATTTATTTCGTTTTGCAAATTTAATGATTAAGCTATTTATTCATGCATTTTTGAATTATGATAAATACGTAAGTGAAAATAGTCCATTTGTTTATCAATAATGAAATAGAAAAATATAAGCTTATCATTATGGTATTAAGTGAGTAATTCAATAAATGACATACGATTATTTTCACTTTATTATCGGATATTTTAAACATTCAATTAGTACTACTGTATCTGATACTATAGATTAGTAACCGCGTAACTTTAAATAAATTATCGAGCTATCAGATAAATTTATAAATATCACTAAATTATTTCATCTAACATTCGCTGCTTCATATTTGTTGGGAAAAAAGTTCTAGCAAAATAATATGCATTGAGAGGATAAAATTTTATCATCTAAATAATAAAAGCCTTATCACATATTATTTGTATGATCATTGATAAGAAATTGTATTTGTTGAAATTCGATAAACTATACTTTAGTTATATTGTATATAATATACTCCTCTCTGTTCATTATTTGCTAAGAATTAAGAATTGGAATGATTTTTAAAGTTGAAAATTTGTTGTATATAAAAAATTGTTCGATAGCTTTTAATTGCTGCAACAATAATAAGTATGTAAATGAAAAATTTTCTAAAACAATAACAATTACTTTAAACTTTTCCACGCACTTAATTATAATTGGAAAAATCTTAAAAGTTTGACAGAAAGAAAAGGCAAAATTTCTATGACAGTTAAGAAAAACATTTGGAAAAAGAAGAAATATTACAAAGTTTATTATCAAAAGTTTGTATCAAATTCATTAATTAATTAATTGACTGATTGAATTCCGAATTTCAATTAAATTTTCATAATTAAAAAATGAAAAAAGCTTAACGGAAATTATTGTGAACACAAACACTAAACAATATGAAACGATTGTTTTTCCTTAATTAATCTTTTCAATAATAGCAAAGATTTGAGTTCGTTCGTTTACATAT